>SJYC01116166.1:0-78062 GCA_006408675.1 Madoqua kirkii
TGAGTGAACTCCGGGAGATCATGATGGACAGGGAGGCATGGTATGCTGTGATTCATGGGGTCGCAAAGAGTCAGACACGACTGAGTGACTGAACTGAACAGTAGTTACAGTTTCCCCAACAACACTTAATGAAGACTGTTTTCCCCATTAGATATTATTGCCTCCTTTGTCATAGGTTAATTGACCAAAGTGTATGAGTTTATTTCTATTGTCTCTGTTCTATTCCACCAATCTACATATCTGTTTCTGTGATAGTACCATACTGTTTTGATTACTGTAGTTTTGAAGTATAACCTGAAGTTGGGGAGCATGATTCCTCCAGTTTTGTTCTTCTTTCTCAAGGTTATTTTGAGTATCCAGGATATTTTGTGTTTCGATACAAAATTTAAAATTTGTCAAGCAACTGTATTTATAAAGTTAACATGGTCAATGTATTGATGCCACAAAAAGAAAGAATTCTGCAGGTTATCTCTAATACATAGAAGCTGATACTACTACTGGGCTTTCTCCATATCTTCTGAAACTGACTTTTCTAATAGGTACTACATATTTCTGATACTATCAAATGTATCCTGCATTATAAGCAAAATTGACTATGTAAGTATCAATCAAAAATATCAGCTGAATGAAAAAATAAGACTGAATGAAGAATCCATCTCGGCTAACTCCATAAAAGTGGATAAATTGTTACAGAGTCAACAAAGAAAATCAAATCAGGGTTATGTGAATAAAGAGTGAACTCTGTATAAAAATTTCAACTGATATTTTTTCTCAACATGTTTCTTACCCTTTCAATAACACATTGATCTTGCAATACCCAGGAATTCTTCTTTAAAAGTAATGCTTTTATTTTTTGTGCAATTTCTTTTTAAAAAGCAGCATTAGCTACTCTTAGATTTGGATGCCTATTAAAAAAATAAAAATAAAAAAATAAATAAAAGGCAATAGCGTTATAAGAAAGGCAAGCAATTGAACTGACTCCAAGAATTTGTGAACCTTTTACCAAGTCATTACCTAACACTAGCCATCTCTACTACTGTAAATAGTAAACAATCCAACTTGATTTGTATCTTCTAGAAAAAAGGCTTAGGTTAGACAATAAAATGTTAAATTCTGTCTTTTTTAAAGAGGAAGTTAAAAAGAAAAGTAGGGTAAAACTTGGACTCTCTGAAAAGATCATGTTCTGAGCAAATGAGCACAGTAATCATAAAAAATCATGTAACTTCAGTGCAAATATACAAATACGCTTCATTGTCTTGGAATTAGAGTAAGTTATTCACAAAAGCAAAAGTAGATCCTTATATAAAAATTCTCTGTAGTGATTCCCCGTAGACAGGCAAATGACTCTAATATACTAAAGAAACACATGCAAAACAGCAAGGAAGGGAGCTTTTTAAATGACATTTAAATTGTAATTATAAATAGAAAATCGATTTCTAAAGTGATCTGGTGAGTTTTGAACACATTTATTCACTCTCAGTGACTTTTATATTGAATGTTCTCAGTTGATAAATCGAAAGATCATTTTTTTGCTGCCAGTGTTGTAAATTCCACCTGCAATCTATTAATCATGCTATGTTCCTTTCCTCTGACATCATCAGCAGTAATAAAGATTCTGCAAATGGAACTTAGCCGACAGTGCTGGGGTGATGTATGAGATGAAAAGAATCCAGCCTGCTCTTTCATAAACTGCATTGGCTCAGCAAGAGGTAATGGTGTTAAAAACTTGCTTTCTGTTACTGAAGTCTGTAGATACTGGGCCAAGATACCTAGGGAGAAAAAAGTGTTGAGTGAAGCTCAGCAGATTTCACCATCTGGCATTAGCTATGCTTATGGTTTACTTCCATTCATTTGGCTCCCTTTTCATTAAATTGTATTTTGTTTTATTTTAACACAAGTGCAGATGGGAAGGGTGATAGGCAAAACAAAATCAGAGGATTTCTTTCCAGTGTGTAGATTCATAATTCCTTATAATGCTTTGTCTTTTCTCTGTTGTAATTGAATAATCAAAGAGCACAAAATTTTCATCATGTGGCTCAAGAGAACAGCCCAACCCAAACTCCAAAGAAATGTCTGCCCTTTAAAATATAATACTGTATTCTAAAAGAGAGGCAGGTAATGTGTGTACTGTACCAAAATAGAAATACAGAATATCTTTAGAGAAGATCCAATTCAAATTCTTCATTACAGATAGGAAGAAAATAATTACATTACAGATAGGAAGAAAACAGCTGAAGCTGTTACACACCTCAAGTTCAAAAGCTAGTGTGAAAAAAGGTATCTGAATCTGAATTCTCCGAATCTTTTTTGATCTTAAATGTTCATTCTGTCACATTTTGCAATCAAGTATACTTGAGCCTAGCTCCTGATTGGACCATATATTGTCTTGTTGTTCAGTTGCTAAGTTGTGTCCAACTCTTTGCAACCCCATGAACTGCAGCATGCCAAGCTTCCCTGTCCTTCACTATCTCCCTGAGTTTGCTCTGACTCATGTCCATTGAATTAATGATTCTATCCAGTAACTTCATCCTCTGTCACCCCCTCTCCTCTTGCTCTTAATCGTTTCCAGCATCAGGGTCTTTTCCAATGAGTTGCTTCTTCACATCAAGTGGCTGAATGTTTGGAGCTTTAGCTTCAGCATCAGTCCTTCCAATGAATATTCAGGGTTGATTTCCTTTAGGATTGACTGGTTTGATCTCCTTGTTGTCCAAGGAACCCTCAAGAGTCTTCTCTAGCACCACAGTTCTAAAGCATCAGTTCTTTGGGGTTCAACCTTTGTTATGACCCAACTCCCTCACATCCATACATGACTACTGGAAAAACTATAGCTTTGACTGTACGACCCTTTGTCGGCAAAGTAATGTCTCTTTCTTTTAATGCACTGTATAGGTTTGTCATAACTTTTCTTCCAAGGAGTAAGTCTTTTAAATTTTGTGGCTGCGGTCACCATTTGAAGTGATTTTGGAGCCCAAGAAAATGAGATCTGACTCTGTTTCCATTGTTTCCCCATCTATTTGCCATGAAGTGATGGGACTGGATGCCATGATCTTCTACTTATAAATGAGTTTTAATCCAGCTTTTTCACTCTCTTCTTTCACCCTCATCAAGAGGCTCTTTAGTTCCTCTTCACTTTTTGCCATTAAAGTGGTATCATCTGGATAGCTAAAGTTGATATTCTTGCTGACATTTCTCCTGGAAATCTTCTTTCCAGCTTGTGAGTCATTCATCTCTCCATTTCTCATGATGTACTCTGCATATAAATAAAATACGCAAAGTGACAATATACAGATTTGATGTACTCCTTTCTCAGTTTTGAACTAGTCCATTGTTCCATATACACTTCTAACTGTTGCTTCTTGACCTGCACACAGGTTTCTCAGGAGGCAGTTAAGGTGGCCTGGTATTCACATCTCTTTAAGTATATTAAGATCACAGTTTATTGTGATCTACACAGTCAAAGGCTTTAATATAGTCAATGAAGCAGAAGTAAGTGTTTTTTTTTTGAGGGGGGGCAATTCTCTTGCTTTTTCTATGATCCAGCTCATGTTAGCAATTTGATTCTGGTTCCTCTGCCTTTTCTAAATCCAGCTTATACATCTGAAAGTAATTGGTTCGTGTATTGTTGAAGCCTAGCTTCAAGGATTTTGAGCGTGACCTTGCTAGCATGTGAAATGAGTACAGTTGTGCAGCAGTTTGAACATTCTTTGCCATTGTTCTTCGAGATTGCAGTGAACACTGATTTTTTTCCAGTCCTGTGGCCACCGCTGAGTTTTCCAAATTTGCTGGCACATTGAGTGCAGCACTCTCACAGCATCATCTTTTAGGATTTTAAATAGCTCAGCTGGGACTGTCTTTGTGACTTTGGACAAAAATCATTTTTCAGTGAATCAGTTTCCTCATATCACAAGTGAAAATGGCCACAGATAATTCGTAAGCTTGTATTGAGGATTACAAGGGACTCCTTACTCAAAGCAGCAAGAAAATAACCTATGACATTTTAGGCACTAAATAACTGGTAGTAAAATAAATACAGATCATCACTTGTTGGTTAATCTTATGTGTCAAGTTGGCTAGGCTGTCATATGCTGCCCTGTGAGTTTTGGACTTGCTATCCGCCAGTTATGTGGGCCGGTTTTCTCTGTTACCTACTGTTCTCTCTTCTCTCTTTTGAAGAACCCTAACTGACACAGTCACTAAAGAAACAGATTAAAAAATGAAACAAATGACCCCTCACCCCAACACTACAAAGTAGTTTATTATTCTGGAAACAATGTCTGTGTTCTACCATTACACAGCTGAAGCTAAGCTCCACTGACAGATTTACATGAAGCTATTTTATCCTTGGAAATCACAACTTGGAAGGTGTTATTAACTCTAAGATTAGTAGATAATTGGTATTATTTTATAATAGGGAAAAGAAAGATTGTGATTGGTCCATGAACAATCCACTTAGGTGCATCTTGCTTGTAATGCCTGTTTTTATTTGTAAATGAACAGGTCAGCATCTTCAGGCTGAGAAGGGTTTGGTGATGAGAGGAGTCAACAACCCTCGGGGATCAGATCTAGGTCACATCCTCAGGTAAGACACCAAGGCCAGTAGGGGTATGGCGCAGGGTGAGGTGGTAATACGCTGTAGGTTAGAGCAGACGCAAACGCGCTTGTCATCAGTGTGTCAATGGGATCATAGAAACTAGGAAGAACAAAGCAATGGAAGTGTAGGATTATCGATTTTGATAGTTTAAGTCTAGTTTTTGTTTTTGGAACAAAGATTGTTGTTTTTCCTCTGTATGTTATGATGATTGGGCATGTAAAAGTACAGGTTCTACACTGAATAATGGGCAGAGAAATCTATCTGCTAGTTGAAGTTGAAGGGGACAAACCAGAGTGATCAAGAAAGACGGCAGCAGAGGGGATCAGTGACAGGGAGTGGAAAGCAGCCCGTGGTGAGGAGGATGGAGACACACCAGAAATGGTCCCTCCTGGCCGGGTGACTGAACGTGGCTGTTTGTCAATAGTTGCCTTTGCTGCTTGGGTTTGTTGATGAACTAGAGGATCTTGGTAGAAAAATACACAGTCTGACACTGTTTCCATTGTTTCCGATCTATTCACCTTGGGGTGACAGGATTGGATGCCATGATCTCATTTTTTGAATGTTGAATTTTAAGCCAGCTTTTCCATTCTCCTCTTTCACCTTCATCAAGAGATTATTTATTTCTAGTTCCTCTTCACTTTCTGCCATACAGGTGGTGTCATCTGCTTATCCGAGGTTATTAATATTTTTCCTAACAATCTTGATTCCAGCATGTGCATCATCCATCCTGATATTTCATAAGATCTACTCTGATATGCTAAAGCTGAAACTCCAGTACTTTGGCCACCTCATGCGAAGAGTTGACTCATTGGAAAAGACTTTGATGCTGGGAGGGATTGGGGGCAGGAGAAGAAGGGGACGACAGAGGATGAGATGGCTGGATGGCACCACTGACTCGATGGATGCGAGTCTAAGTGAACTCCGGGCGTTGGTGATGAACAGGGAGGCCTGGTGTGCTGCGATTCATGGGGTTGCAAAGAGTCGGACACGACTGAGCAACTGAACTGAACTGAACTCTGATATAAATTAAATAAGCAGGGTGACAATATTCAGCCTTGACATACTCCTTTCCCAATTTGGAATCAGTCTGTTGTGCCATGTCTGGTTCTAACTGTTGCTTCTTGACCTGCATACTGGTTTCTCAGGAGACAGGTAAGGTGGTCTAGCATTTCCGTCTCTTTAAGAATTTTCCAGTTTGTTGTGACCCACACAGTCAAATTTCCCATAGTCAATAGGAAGATGGGAAAGATAAAGAGAGGAAAGGAGGGAAGTAGAAAAAGAAGGGGGCTTCCTTGGTGGTCCAGGGGCTGAAACTCCTTGCTCCCAACACAGAGGGGGTGGATTTGGTCCATGGTCAGAGAACTAGAGACCACAAGCTGCAACTAAGAGTTTGCATGATGACTAAAACAAAAAGACATCTGGCGTGCTGCGAATAAGACCCACACAGTCAAATAAATACATAATTAAAAAAAAAAGAAAAAGTAGGGAAGAGAGGAAAAGGAGAGCTGAGCTAAGAAGGCAAGGGAAGGAGAGAGAGAAAGTGGGAGACACAGAGTGATCAAGAGAAAGACAAAGAAATTGGGGAAAAAAAAGAACCCTTTTCCATGTAGAGATGCTGAAACAGTGGGCACTTTTTAACCTTGGACTCTTAGACATCTATTTTCATGAACTTTTAGCACTCAATTTGAATAATCACAGAAAAATACAATCCCATTACAAATAATTTCATAAAGGTCTCAGGAGTGCATACTGTGGCTATAATTTTGTAGAGGAAAAAACCTTGGTTTGGCTTTCATCTGACCTAGAATCTAGTTCCCAGGGAGACTGAGGAAGTAGACATCTCTATGCAGGCATTCAAGGTTATGAAAGAGGTTAAGGAAGTCTGCATCCCTTACACCTTACCTCATTAGTTTTTCAGGTTTTAAGTGGGGAGATTATATCATGTTGACTATTTTAAAGCTTTTCCAGAAAGAAACTGACGTTGATAAAAATAAAAGGAGAAAGCGCTTCTACGGAATTCTCTGTGAGGTTAGTAGATATGTCAGGTTTTCTGATGATAGGATCTTGACAAAACTCTGAATTCAGAGCTGTGCCTAGCAGTTGAGCAAAGTTCCTGGTGGATCCAGTCATTGCCTAACTTGAATCTGCAAGGAAAGTGAGCCAAAAAATAAATTAAAAAAATAACAAACATGCAGAGAAGGTTCAGAAGGGTGAATTTATATGCCAAATACAACTTCACTAATGAAGGTCAGCTCATGGGAGTTGAAGAAATCATCCGATGTGTCTATGCACAAACTGTGTGGAGTGAAGCCAAAAAGGAGAGGTGTGCTATTGCAGACCTTCCTCAGCAACCATGACTCCTGTGGCCATCAGGCATTGCTCCTGGTTTTCATTTGGGGGCAAAGAAGGCTAGAGTATTTTCAGGCAGAGGGCGGGGGAATGCAAAAGGCAGTGCTTGAACATGAGACTTAAAGGATGTCTGGGGACAAAGGAGAGACTGAAGGCTTCATCTGGGAGAGGAGAGAGAAAGCCAACTGACCAGTCAGGAAAGTGTTAAGATTGTGCTCAGTGTAAGGAGTTCAGACACAGTGTAGCAAGTACTCAAGAGAGTGTTGTTAGGAAGAAATGAGATAAGGAATGGGAGAGCACTCTGTAAATGGAAAACCTCTATGCTAATGTGAGGCATTAATGCTGTTATTATCATCCACTACAGGTTCCTGAGCAGGGGAGTGACGTGATAAAAGCTTCATTTTAGAAGATTAGTGTGGGAGTGATGTGCAGATTAGCCTGTAAAGGAAGGGAGAGTGCAGACAGGGAGACTCACTGCATTCTGCTAAGGCCAGCAGAAGCGAGAGCTGGAAAAAGGCCCACCAGGCTTCTCTGTTGGTAGAATTCTCCAGGCAAGAATACTGGAGTGGGCAGCCATCCCCTCTTCAGAGGATCTTTGCAACCCAGGGATCAAACCTGGGTTTCCCACATCGCCAGTGGATTCTTTACCATTTGAGCCACCAAGGAAATATTCCTTTGAAGGTAAAAATCCTCTGTGCTCTCCTCTCCCCCCCTCCCCACGCCCTTGAAGAAAGCATCCTTTTGGCCCCAGGAGCCAGCTGACAATCAGATCTTGCTTCATTTTAAGGTAAACCAAGAAAGAATTGTAAAGGGTGCTGCACCATTACAAGCACAGGTGATAGTGTAGACCTATCTGGGATTCTACTTCTTCATTTGATTCAGTGTATTTATCTCTTCTCCCTGAACATTTTGTTCAGGAGAAACAGATGCCACAGTGCTAAGATAAATCTATACGTGATTCTAGGAAGAAAACTCCATGAAAACAAGACCTGGACCTCTCTTTTTGGCTTCCTCATGGCTTGGGAGTTTCTGAGTATGCAGTTTATATCAGTAATGCAATATTAAGGTTAATCGAGTGGCTTTTCCCCACTTCCTCAAAAATCAAGCTCCCAAATCAATCCCCCTATGTGCCTTGTAATAAAGTTTAATACCCCATTAACAAAAATACCATGAACATGCATTTTTAAACAAGTTAAATCCTTAGAGAGAGAAAGAACCCTGAGGTATTAAAAAAAAAAAGGAGATAATGTTGCTTAGAATAAAGGATCAAGATGGATAATATGAAACTTCAATTCCCAGAAAGAATAATGTGTCTTACAAGTTGAATGATGAGCTGCCAGCAACAAAATTAGAAATCAATATTCTGTAGAAGAATTAGTCAGTGTAAGACCAATAGCAAAATACAGTAATCATTTTCAGAGATGGGGTTGAGAATAAAACAGAAGTACTTGGATCCAATTGAAGGCTGCCACACATTTGTCATGGGAAAAATACTGAAGACTGTCAATACATCATCATCTTTTCTTCTTCTTGGTTTAAATAAACAAAAGCCCCCAAAGAGTCAGCCTTTATTTGTGAGCCAGGAGAAAAAAACGTAGATTAGCATTTGCTCATAAACCATACTGTTTGCACACACTGTCATTTACATCATTGTAATAGGTGTCTATTTGCAGGCTGGCTTGGAAAGCTAGAGACAAGTTACTATGGGTTACTTGCCAAACTTCACTGGGGCACCAGGAAGAATGGCTGAGGAGATCTCAGCCTCTCAGTATAGAGGCTCTTATTCAGTCAAAGCGTGTACCTATGCACACACAGACACACACATAACCAGCTGTCAAGTCGTCCTCACTCAGGGTAAGTATGAAAAAGAGATTATAGGATTTCTCACTTCATAATGGTTCATAGCAAAGTGTTCACAGCTTATGGTATGATATAAATATATGCTAAAACATAATTATATCTTATAACATAATTAAAATTTATAGTTCACTTATGTTATAACTTAGAATGTTGAGTCAGCAAAAATCAATTAGAAATCCTAAGATACCCTACTTTTTCCATAGGGATAGTACAAGGCGATGGAGCTATCTATTTATCTCTCTTAAGGAAAGCAACAAAATGCACAGGACCAAGGGAAAAGAAAGATAAAGGTAAATAATTACTTCGAGTGAATGAAAAGTATGTATGCAGGAGGGTAAAATATAAATGTTCCTAATAATACATGACTTATACTTTATAGATCATAAGAGTGAGCAGTTGTTTTGTGTTGATGGTATTCTTCTTATTTTGGTCTTGGATTCACTTGGCAGAGTGTTTTGGGAAAAGAAATGATGGAACTGGGCCTAAGAATAAGACTCTGTTACATGTGGAAGTGGATCTGCCTCATCCTGGGGAAAGGATCCTCTAAGAGGAAGTAAATATCTCCAGTCTGGGAGGTCGACTCCTCCTAATTATTTATGTATGGCTAGGGTTTGGTATATACAATAACTTGCTAATGGAATGAAGAAAAACCATTAATAATGTGTAGATGGATTTTCTACTCATCTGGACAATGTTAAGTTCTTCAGGAAAACAGAACCAAAACCATATAGATGAGTAGTTGATAGAGCCAGAAGAGAAAGAAAGGAAAGAGAGAGACTGATTATAGGAACTGGTTCACATCGTTATGGAGGGCAAGAAGTTCCACAATGTGCTGATAGCAAGATGAAAAAAACAGGAAAGAGGTGGTGTAATTCAGTCTAAGTCTGAAGATCTGAGACTTGGGAGCTAATGGTGTAAGTCTCCATCTGAGTCTGAAAGCTCAAGAACCAGAAACATTAACGCCTAAGAGCAGGAGAAGATGGATATCTAACTCAAGCAGAGAAGTGAATTTCACCCCCCTCTACCTGTGTGTTCTATCCAGGCCCTTGAGGGACTGAATGGTATCCACCTGCATGGTTAAGGGTGACCGTCTTTACTTAGTCTACTGATTTAAATGCGAATCTCTTTTGGAGACACCCTCACAGACATACCCAGAAATTATGTTCTACCAATTATCTGGGATCCCTTTGCCTGGTCAAGTTAAAACGTGAAACTGTCATCACAAGTCCACCCCTTCTCGCTCTGGCACTCACACTCATCTTGCTGGGGCTTCCCAGGTGGCTCAGGGGTAAAGAATCCACCTGCAAATGCAGGACATGTGGGTTTAACCCCTCGGTTCCAGACCTGGGTTGGGAATATCCCTTGGAGTAGGAAATGGCAACCCACACAGTATTCTTGGCTGGAAAAGCCCACGGACAGAGGAGCCTGGTGGACTACAGTCCATGGGGTCACAAGTTGGATATGACTGAATGACTGAGTACACACTTGTCTCCTTAAACTTAATCTCCAAACATGACAACAGCGAGGTTGTGATTCCAACTAACCTGATATAATTATCCTAATTCAAAACAAAAATGTACTAATCTCTTCCCAGAAGAAGAAGTATTTAAGTGTTACTTATTCTTTTTCTGATGTCCTATAACTTAAATACTATAATATAAAATTAACAACAATTAAATACTAATATAAAGTCAATACATCTTATGCTATAAGATGAGAGAATGAAAGAGGAAAAAATCCAGGGATATTTGTTTAATGTTTGCATAAATGCATACAAACATATTTATTATGAAATAAGAAAATATCATTGACCCTTGAATGACGTGGGTTTGGATTATGTAGGTTCATTTATACACAATTTTTTTTTCCAGTAAATACAGTCACCCCATCTGTATCCACAGGGTTTGTTTTACATCCATAGATTCAACCAACCATGGGCTGAATGTTAATCCAAGGTTGGTGGAATCAGTAGATGTGGAGCCATAGACACAAAGGGTTGATAGTGCTGTGCCATCTCATATGAGCACTTGAGCATCCTTGGATTTTGTATCCACGGGGGTCTAGGAACCACTCCCCTGCACATATCAAGGGATGACTGTACTTACAGTCTTCATTTCTGTAACTGCTCACAAGATTGTGGTGGCATTTATAACTACCTTCTTCTACTGCTCATTCTGTAGTCTCTTTGCCTTCATCAAGCACCTGATCATGGTTCTTTACCTGATGTTGCTCAGTCTTGTCTGCCTCTTTGTGACCTCACGAAGCGCAGCATGCCAGGCTCCTCTGTCCTCCACCATATCTCAGAGTCTGCTCAAACTCATGTGCATCGATTGAATTGGTGATGCCATCCAACCTGATGGCGTGATCCACACCTTCATTCTAACGGCTTCTGGCTGAGTAATATTCCATCGTATGTGTATACCACATCTTCTTTATCCATTCATTTGTTGTTAGACATCTGCTTTGCTTCCATGTCCTGGATTCTGTAAATAGTGCTGCAGTGACCATTGGGGTACATGTATCTTTTTGAATTGTGGTCTTCTCAGGTATACATGCTCAGTAGTGAGAATTCTGGGTAAAATGGTAATTTTATTCCTAGTTTATTAAGGAGTCTCCATATTGTTCTCCATAGTGGTTTAATCAATTTGCATTTCCACCAACAGTGTAGGAGGGTTCCCTTTTCTCTGCATCTTCTCCAGCATTCATTGCAGGTTTTTTGATGATGACCATTCTGACTGGTGTGATGATATACCTGGCTGGTACAATGATACCTCATTGTAGTTTTGATTTGTATCTCTCCAATAAAGAGTGATTCTGAGCATCTTTTCATACTATTAGCTATCTGTATGTCTTTGGAGAAAAGTCTGTTTAGGTTTTCTGGCCACTTTTTGATTGGGTTGTTTTTCTGGTATTGAGCTTCATTTACTGCTTGTGTATTTAAGAGATTATTCCTTTGTCAGTTGCTTCATTTGCAATTATTTTCTCCTATTTTGAAGGTAGAATGAATTTGAGTCAGTTGCAGTGAAGTGGATGAACCTAGAGCCCATATACAGAGTGAAGTATGTCAGAAAGACAAAAACAATATCATATACTAACATATATATATGGAATCTAGAGAAATAATACTGATGAACCTATTTGCAGGGAAGAAACAAAGATGTATAGGCTAGTAAAGTAATGTGCAAAATTCTCCAAGCCAGGCTTCAGCAATACGTGAACCCTGAACTTCTTGATGTTCAAGCTGGTTTTAGAAAAGGCAGAGGAACCAGAAATCAAATGCCAACATCTGCTGGATCATGGAAATAATAAGAGAGTTCCAGAAAAACATCTATTTCTGCTTTATTGACTATTTCAAAGCCTTTGACTATGTGGATCACAATAAACCGTGGAAAATTCTGAAAGAGATGGGAATACCAGACCACCAGACCTGCCTCTTGAGAAACCTATATGCAGGTCAGGAAGCAACAGTTAGAACTGGACATGGAACAACATACTGGTTCCAAATAGGAAAAGGAGTACATCAAAGCTGTATAGTGTCATCCTGCTTTTTTAACTTCTATGCAGAGTACATCATGAGAAACGCTGGACTGGAAGAAACACAAGCTGGAATCAAGATTGCTGGGAGAAATATCAATAACCTCAGATATGCAGAGGACACCACCCTTATGGCAGAAAGTGAAGAGGAACTCAAAAGCCTCTTGATGAAAGTGAAAGAGGAGAGTGAAAAAGTTGGCTTAAAGCTCAACATTCAGAAAATGAAGATCATGCCATTTGGTCCCATCAGTTCATGGGAAATAGATGGGGAGACAGTGGAAACAGTGTCAGACTTTATTTCTGAGGTAAAAGCCTCTTGATGAAAGTGAAAGAGGAGAGTGAAGAAGTTGGCTTAAAGCTCAACATTCAGAAAATGAAGATCATGCCATTTGGTCCCATCAGTTCATGGGAAATAGATGGGGAGACAGTGGAAACAGTGTCAGACTTTATTTCTGAGGGCTCCAAAATCACTGCAGATGGAGATTGCAGTTATGAAATTAAAAGACGCTTACTCCTTAGAAGGAAAGTTATGACCAACCTAGGTAGCATATTAAAAAGCAGAGACATTACTTTGCCAACGAAAGTCCGTCTAGTCAAGGAAATGGTTTCTCCTGTGGTCATGTATGGATGTGAGAGTTGGACTGTGAAGAAAGCTGAGCACATAAGAATTGATGCTTTTGAACTGTGATGTTGGAGAAGACTCTTGAGAGTCCCTAGGACTTCAAGGAGATCCAAACAGACCATCCTAAAGGAAATCAGGCCTGGATGTTCTTTGGAAGGACTGATAGTAAAGCTGAAACTCCAACACTTTGGCCTCCTCATGCGAAGGGTTGACTCATTGCAAAATACCCTAATGCTGGGAGGGACTGGGGGCAGGAGGAGAAGGAGACGACCAAGGATGAGATGGCTAGATGGCATCACCGACTTGATGGGCATGCGTCTGAGTAAACTCCACGAGTTGGTGATGGACAGGGAGGCCTGGTGTGCTGTGATTTGTGGGGTTGCAAAGAGTTGGACATGACTGAACAACTGAACTGAATTGAACTGGTGGAATCTAGAAAAATACCCTGATGAACCTATTTGCAGGGAAGTAACAAAGATGCAGATATAGAGAACAGAGTTATAGACACAGTTTGGAAAGGAGAGGATAGGCCAATCTGAGAAAACAACACTGACATATATACACTATCATATGTAAAATATATAGCTATTAGGAAGCTGCTATATAACACATGGAGCCTAGCCTGGTGCTCTGTGATGACCTAGAGGGGTGCGGTGGGGGTGGGGAGGGAGGCTAACCAGGGAGGGGACTTATATATATGTATAAAATTATGGCTATTTCCTGTTGTTGCATGGCAGAAACCAACAGAACGTGCATGTGTGCTAAGTCACTTCAGTCCAGTCCGACTTTCTGTGACCCTGTGGACTCTGACCTGCCAGGCTCCTCTGTCCATGAGATTCTCCAGGCAAGAGTATTAGAGCGGGTTACCTTGCCGTCATCCAGGGCATCTTCCCAACCCAGTGATCAAACCTGCATCTGTTATGTCTCTTGCATGGCAGGCGGGTACTTTACCACTACTACCACCTGGGAAGCCCAATAATCCTCTAATTAAAAAAGAAAAAGAAGAAAGCTTCTGGACTATTCTGCCCTGACTGTGTTAGTTTTCCATTGACCTTAATTACAGTGCCCGATAATACTAAGAGATGCTCTAAGGGATTTCCTGTTTTCCAGACATACTCTTTCTTACCTGCACTGTAGAAGAGTCGTCCTGCTTTCCCTTGTTAGTCAGGATCCATCACCCCAGCCACAGTGTTGTTCTTGCTTCTCCTGTTGATGTAGAGGCATGAATGCCGCAAGTGACCAAGTAGCAATCTTAACTTCTAGTTCAATGGGATCATTGCTATGTCTTCTGATGAAACTGTCCTTCCAACTGGAACTAAGATCTCTAGGCCAGCGAAGTATAAAGGTGAGGTAACAAGAAGCAGCATTTTGCTTGCGGCTCCCTAGGGTAAAAGTGCCTGGTGCCCCTCCAGTTTTCACCCCTTCATTTGTGGACTCAGCACTGACTCAACCTTTTAGAGCAGCAGTTCTAAACTTTTTGGCACCAGGGACTTGTTTTGTGGAAGACAATCCTTCCATGTATGGGGGACAGGGATAGGGGATGGCTTGGGTGGAGGGATGTTTCAGGCAGTAATGGGAGCGATGGGGAGCAATTGGGCTGATGAAATTCACTAGCTTGTACCACTCACCTCCTGCTGCGGGGCCTGGTTCCTAACAGGCCAGGGACCAGCACTGCCCCAGCCCTGCCGGATATTGCCTGGAAAAGAACCTTCACCAGAACCCAGTCATTCTTGAACCTTGATCTTGGATTTCCAGCTTTCAGAACTGTGAGAAATACATTTTGGCTGTTTATAAACTACGTTGTCCCAGTCCATGGTATCGGGTTGGCCAAAAAGTTCATTCGGTTTCAAGTGAAAAAAGAAAAGACCTATTTTCATATTCACCAAGAATTTCATTGAACAGCAGATTCCCTAATTGAACAGACTTTTTGGCCAATCCAGTGTTTTGTTACAGCAGCCTGAACAGGCTAGGATGAATCCTAATATATAGTTTGGGAGATGTGCATGGTTTTTAAATTTTGCTTTATGATCGCCGCCTTTTTTCTTGCAACAGATTCACTAACAATATGGACTAATTAACTTTACACTATGGCACAGCTACAGATTGTAATTTAATTTCAGGCAGTTGTTTTGGGATGAATCTCAGATCTGAACAGTGGAGAAGGAAAGTGTGCAGATGGCTGTGTGTGCCAGCCCCAAAAGGCTGCGAAGGCAGCTGAAAGCACAGGGCCTTTTGTGTGTTTGTGTGAATGAATAATATCACTTCTAATTATTAATGATAAAATTGAATTTCAAGGATAATGAAAATCTCTAGCTGTGTAATAAAAACCTTGCATTCTTGATTATAGTAACAGCTCGCTTTTGTTGTTGTTTTGTTGTTCAGTGGATAAATCATTTCCTATTCTTTTGTGACCTAATGGATTGTAGTCTTCCAGGCTCCTCTGTCCATGAGATTTCTCAGGCAAGAATACTGGAGTGGGTTGCCATTTCCTTCTCCAGGGGATCTTCTTGATCCAGGGATTGAGCTCGAGTCTCCTGCATTGCAGGCAGATTCTTTACCACTGAGCTACCTGGGAAGCCTGGCTTACTTTTCAGAGACCTCTGATTTCAACCTCAGATATTTGGAACCCACCGGGTAAACCTGGAATGAACAACAACAAACCCATTATCAGAATTAGAGTAACTAATTAAGAATAATTTAAGTGTATTTAATTTTTTGTGAGAGTATAAATTTATATAACTGCTAAAGAAAGAATTTTACTTTTGTAACTATTGCCTAAATTTTTCATAAACTTAGACCATGAATTCACAGATAGAAATCTATTTTAATTGAACAAAAATGATTTTTATAGCATTAGATCCAAAAAATGAAAGCAATAGCAACACTGTGTGAAACCAAGGGAAAAGGCAAGTAAACTGTGACATAGTCAAGTCATGACGTTCATGTCAAAATCAAAATTAATGTGTTTGAAAATTTTTTATTGACATGGGAAAATATTTCAATTTAAATTCTAAGTGGAAAACAAGCAGGATATAAGCTGTTCTCTTTATATGTAATAAAAACATTAATGATAACCACACTAATAGTAATAATATTAACATATGCAGAGTAGAAAGTATGTTAAGATGTTGAGTTATCTGGCTGTTGAGATTAAATATGACATATTTATTCTTCCTATTTAGATCTTTCTACATTTTATTTTTTAACTAGTGAGCGTGGGTTACTTTTCAGTCAGAAAAAAGTTATTGAAAGCAACCAGATATCTCCTGTAAAATGCAAGCTCATATGCTTTACTTTTAAATGGTCTCTCATAGCCAGCAGATTCCTATTTTAAACACTTAATGATTGGATTTCGAGCCAACAGCAAATTGGTAGCAGGAATTTAAAAGGAGGAATTATGGGAGCTGCTATAAAAAGGCAGAGTAGCAAAAAGATGAAAAGTAACTGACGACTTGTTCCCCATGGGAGGAGCAGGAATATTATGGGAAAGTGTGCATGTCCTCTGACATCATAGCTTCAGTAAGGCCATTTTGAGGAGGGACAAAAGAGCTGCCAGTTTCAGCAGCCTTTCAGGAAATCAATAATATGTGGAGGAAAGATTTCTGCACCAGAAATTAAAATAATTTGATTTCCATCCTTGGTCTGACACTTCCTAACTTACAGTTCTTAAGATAGTCATGTAAGATATTTAAGACAGGATTCTCAGCCTCTAAGTGGGGACAATTAAGTGTTCTTTGCAGTTTGTGCAGTTTGGGTTTTGTTGTTGCTTGTGTCATGTAAAAACGCTTTAAAAATAATGATGCACCAGGCACATGTGCTTGATGTTAATAGCCCACAGCGTATTAACTGACGTGAACAAACAACACATTTTAGAATCATTTATTTTCTATGTAGTCTAAGACATTAGAAAGAGGTACAGCGTTCTTTAGAAATATGCTTTTGCAAACAGATTACACTGAATGTTTTCGTATTTGGCCCATCTTTGTTACTACTCTTTTTCTTGAAGATAATGTGTCATGGTGGAAAGAAGTTAGGGTTTAGCTAACCACTACTATTCTAAAGAAATCAGTATTTCTTGCAGTTCTATTGAAGAAGTATACTTTGGTTTTCTATTAGAAATGTTTATTTATTAAAACAACAACAACAACAACAAACTGTGGCATCTGCTATGTCCATCCACCAAGGGAAGTTTCATAGTCTCTGAAAATTAGCTCCTGAGCTACAGAGATTGAGAGCCTTCTATTCCTAGCACCTCTAACAAATTTCAAAACTGAGGATGAAATTCCAAACATCTGATGCAAGCCAAAGTCAACATTTTAAAATTAAATTATTGCAACTGATTAATTAAACTAATCACAATCATTTCCTACGGTTTTATGAAATGTTCATGTCATTAAGGAGATGGAATTATTGGCACTTCCCTGGTGGTCCAGTGGTTAAGATGCCATGCTTCCATCACAGGAGGTGGGGGATCAATCCCTGGTCAGGGAACTAAGATACCTCATGCAGTGAGTCTGACCATAAATAAGCATCAAATTGTAGGCAATGCTTAGGTGACTTTGTAAACTTGATGTGCAAAGATATTTAAGAAAAAAAAAGACGGAAATATTTACTTCAAAGGTTATCAGATTTAGAAGGTTGTTTCAAAGCAATGAGTTCTCACCTTCTTAAATCAATTTAAAAAATATCTTATTCAGGGAAACCACTTACATGTTAGATGTTTTTGAACTGTGTCTAGAGTTAACAGACCCATCAATCCTAACATTCGGAAATCAGTCCTGAATATACATTGAAAAGACTGATGCTGAAGCTGAAGTTCCAATATTTTGGCCACCTGATGCAAAGAACTGATTCATTTGAAAAGACCCTGATGTTGGGAAAGACTGAAGGCAGGAAGAGAAGGGGACAACAGAGAATGAGATGGTTGGATGGCATCACTGACTCAGTGGACATGAGTTTGAGCAAGCTCTGGGAGATGGTGATAGATAGAAAGCCTGGCATGCTGCAATCCATGTCAAAAAGAGTTGGACATGACTAAATGACTGAACTGTACTAAACTAGAGTTAAAAGAGCCATTGCTTAGCTTTAGAAATTTGATATAAAACTTGATTAAATGAGAATTTGAAAGAATGCACAAATTTGCTATATAAAACTGTCTTTCATTTATAATTAATTTTTATGTTTAGAAAGATCCAACCATGCTCTCCAAAAGCCAAACTCACTTAATCTCTTTGGTACAGACTCTTCATTTCTATTTATTTTATCTGGACCAAAAAATACTGATGTTTATTTGGTCTCAAAAAAGCTTGTTGAGTTTATCAAGATTTACATAACCTACCAATTTTGGCAAACTGGAACAGTCATCTTGAAATCAAATAGAAGAGAAAGAAGAGTAAAGCACAGTTTAAAAAGACAGGAGTTGGGATCAGACAGTTTTCCATTAAAATCCCTCCATTGCTTTGGGACTTTGAGAAAAGTAATTGAGTTCAACATGCCTCAGTTTTCTCCTCTGAAAAATGGGGATCATTATATTAAACTCATATAGCTATGAGTGTTATGAGTGTTAAATGGGATAAAACACTGGATGCAATGCCTGGAGAATTTCACTATTTAATATCACTGTATAATAAATGGTAGTTATTATTTTACTATAATAGTAAATAGATTGGACCTCAGTTCAAGGTTCTGGTCATTTTCTGGGAGACACCCAGAAAATAGTGACCAAAATTGTAGTTTGTACTTAATACTGGGTAATGTCTGAGGAAATAATTTAGATAACTAGTACAATGATATTACAAACATGGATATCTTTTGATAACAGCATCATTATTTATCCATTTTTAAGTCACAGAGAAACCTTTACTATGAGCATTTTTGGAGGATGGAGTGGATGGGGCAGGCTTCTCCATCTGCTGCTGCTGCTGCTAAGTCACTTAAGTTGTGTCTAACTCTGTGCAGCCCCATAGATGGCAGCCCACCAGTCTCTGCCATCACTGGGATTCTCCAAGGAAGAACACTGGAGTGGGTTGCCATTTCCTTCTTTAGTGCATGAGAGTGAAAAGTGAAAGTGAAGCCGCTCAGTCCCGTCCAACTCTTGGTAACCCCATGGACTACAGCCTACCAGGCTCCTCCGTCCATGGGATTTTTCCAGGCAAGATTACTAGAGTGGGGTGCCATTGCCTTCTCTGTCTCCATCTAGAAAGCATGAAAAAATTCAGTTGAGCCATTGGTTTCCAGTCACTGGAACTGAAGTATCCTATTTAAGGATGTTTTAAAAACAACCGAAGTCATAAAAACCTAACTGCCAATATTGGATTCTGACTGTAACATCTTTGGTAAACTTGGCAAAATCAATTTGTTTCTCAGTTCTGGAGAACAGAGTTGTCTATTGGCAAAGTGTCAATTTGAATATTTGACAGTCTTTTTTTTTTTTTCTTTCTTTCTTTTTTACTCCTTATCTTTCTGCCTACATAAATTTCTAGCCATGGCATAGATACATTTTTCTAGCGGAAGCAGATAAGATAGGAAATGATAATTTTGGAAGAGAAAAAAATAAAACACCAATTCTGATGAAACATCTGCTAGCTTCGTGGGGTCAGTTATTCCTCAAGTGTCCTAAAGAGAGCACCTAGAAGCGTCATCTTCTGTCTGTTCTACAAATGCAGCCACGTGTGGGATGAGAAGGGAAATAAGCTCTCCTGGAGGCCCAATAAGTCCACTTCCCTATGATTCACCAGATTATCAAGCACATTGAAACCAAAGAGCCTAAGAATAAGTGGGATTAGAAAGGTAAACATTTTTGTGATCATTTAATGCTCTCCTTCCTGCCTTATGAAAAAGCTCTCTTCTCTGGAAGTCTTATGACCAAGAAATTTGGAAATCCATTCAAGTTTTTCTCCTTGATTAGCAGCTTGATGTTCAAGTTGGTTTTAGAAAAGGCAGAGGAAACAGAGATCAAATTGCCAACATACGCTGGATCATGGAAAAAGCAAGGGAGTTCCAGAAAAACATCTATTTCTGCTTTATTGACTATGCCAAAGCCTTTGACTGTGTGGATCACAATAAGCTGTGGAAAATTCTGAGAGAGATGGAAATACTAGACCACCAGATCTGCCTTTTGAGAAATCTGTATGCAGGTCAGGAAGCAACAGTTAGAATTGAACATGGAACAACAGACTGATTCCAAATAGGAAAAGGAGTACATCAAGGCTGTATATTGTCACCCTGCTTATATAACTCATATGCAGAGTACATCATGAGAAATGCTGGAATGGAAGAAACACAAGCTGGAATCAAGATTGGCGGGAGAAATGTCAATAACCTCAGATATGCAGATGACACCACCCTTATGGCAGAAAGTGAAGAGGAACTAAAAAGCCTCTTGATGAAAGTGAAAGAGGAGAGTGAAAAGTTGGCTTAAAGCTCAACATTCAGAAAACGAAGATCATGGCAGCCAGTCCCATCATTTCATGGGAAATAGATGGGGAAACAGTGGAAACAGTGTCAGACTTTATTTTTGGGGGCTCCAAAATCACTGCAGATGGTGACTGCAGCCATGAAATTAGAAAATCCTTACTCCTTGGAAGAAAAGTTATGATCAACCTAGATAGCATATTCAGAAGCAGATACATTACTTTGTCAACTAAGGTCCGTCTAGTCAAGGCTATGGTTTTTCCAGTGGTCATGTATGGATGTGAGAGTTGGACTGTGAAGAAGGCTGAGTGCCGCTGAATTGATGCTTCTGAACTGTGGTGTTGGAGAAGACTCTTGAGAGACCCTTGGACTGCAAGGAGATCCAACCAGTCCATTCTAAAGGAGATCAGCCCTGGGATTTCTTTGGAAGGAATGATGCTGAGGCTAAAACTCCAGTACTTTGGCCACCTGATGCAGAGAGTTGACTCACTGGAAAAGACCCCGATGCTGGGAGGGATTGGGAGCAGGAGGAGAAGGGGATGACCGAGGATGAGATGGCTGGATGGCATCACTGACTCGATGGATGTGAGTCTGAGTGAACTCCAGGAGTTGGTGATGGACAGGGAGTCCTGGCGTGCTGTGATTCATGGGGTTGCAGAGAGTCAGACACGAATGAGCGACTGAACTGAACACTTAGCTTATATGCTTGTTCTGTTGAATCATTTAGGCAACATTTTTTCTTGTAAAATAATTTTCAGATGACCTTCGGTCTGCATTCATACTCCACCAGGTTAAAACTAAATTGGTGAAGCTAGTTTATTTTTGTTCCACTGTTGTTTTTCTAAAATGTTAAGTAATAGACCTCTGCATTAGGAATATATTTTTGAGTATTCTTATACAACTAATGATGAGCAGAGGGACAACAATAAAATGATGATTTTGTTAAATGCATGACACTCAACACTTCAAACTCCATGTGTTTTGTTTCAAGATGGAAAAATATTTTTTTTTCATAAATTGTATGATGGTTGGGTAAGCGAATTTATAGAGAGTACTTTAATAACTGGATGATAAGATAATAAAACTACATAGGTAATGACAATGGAGAGAGAAAATTGTGTGTTTTTGAAGGTAGCGTAGGGTTCCAAGATTTTGTGCATGGTATAAAAACTCAATGTAGAAAATAACAGAGGCATAACTAGAATTAAAGAGGTGTTTGTGGTGGATCCGTGAGAATTTACTTTCCTCCCATCCAAAAAAATGATCTCTAGTCAGAGTAAATTTGACTATTTCTCCTGCAGTCAAAATAAATTAAACTTTTTGGGAGAAAAAAGTGATGCTGATCTATGACAAAGAAAAGCCAAATGGTTCAATATCACAGAGCAGATGACTTTACAGGTTTTACTTTTACTTTCATTGAGACGTATTGCTATGTTTGACATGAGCAAATTCCAGGAGACAGAGGACAGCAAAGCCTGGCATGCTGCAATGGACTTAGGTCAGACATGCTAGGTTTCCGAACAAACCTGAATTTTCAGAGAAAGGCTCACACCCCCAAAGTCACAGATTTCATTTATTTCAATTCTTTACTTAAAAGTTGAGTCATTACCACAGGGAGATCAGTTACGAAGATTCTGAAAATGCACAGACGGACTATCTCTTTTTTAAAGAGAAATATCCAGACCTTTGCTTAGAGGCAGGTCAGCAAATCATTCTTTAGGAGTTTATTAGAAAATGTAATTTCAAAATAGCATTGCCATGGGCTTGCCAAAGCTAATTAATTGCAAATCCCTTTCATTCATTGCAAGGGATGGTGGAGTTTGGAAAACAAACTGGAGAGTGTATGCTCTGAGCTTTGCCTCAGGGCATTGTGGACTCTGTGTAATGAGAAAGAAAGTCATTCTGTTTTCTCCAGATAGCGGCCTTATTCTCTAAAACTTAAAAGACTTTTCTTGCATAGCATGTACTAAATATATCACAACTTTAAATTTCTGAGCCAGCCATGAAAGTGCCATATAGCAGAGGAAGCGATCAAACTAACTTTCCCACATTGTAAGAAATGATTGTTTAGTTGTTAATTCATGTCCAACTCTTTTGCGAACCCATAGATTGTAGCTTGCCAGGATCCCCTGTCCATGGGATTTCCCAGGCCAGAGTACTGGAGTGGGTTGTCATCTTCTCCAGGGGATCTTCCCAACCCAGGGATTGAACCCCAGTCTCCCACATTGCAGGCAGACGCTTTAACCTCTGCACCACCAGCTGGGAGAAGCCGAAAGCTGAAGAAAAGATACAGGCAAACCGACTATGCTGCTGCTGATGCTAAGTCGCTTCAGTCATGTCCAATTCTGTGTGACCCCATAGACAGCAGCCCACCCAGCTTCCCCGTCCCTGGGATTCTCCAGACAAGAACACTGGAGTGGGTTTGCCATTAGCCCTCTGAAAATATGCACAACTCTATGAATTAGGATCTCACCTTGATACGTTCTGTGATATAACTTTTTTTTTAGCTTCTCTGCAGCAGTGTTATAAAGGACTAGCTCATCATGCTATCTATTTCTTCATCCCAGAATATGGATACAAAAAAAAGAATTATAACTCCTATGACTGGTTGCCTACTTGATAATAAAATGAACGTGTGAAAAGTAGCCTTAGGAAGAATATTTTATTAGATCAATTAATATGCAGAGGAGTTTTGTTCCTGGGTTAATCATTGGTATGAACTCTGAGCTTGTAGTCAAGGTTTGGGGCTAGTCATAAAAGTGACTTGAAAAGGACACCTCTGTTCTTTATTCTCTATCAAGGACTTTAACTCAGATTTATTCAATTGGGTACCTGCAGATTTCTCAAAGTACATATCAAGAAAGGAATTCTAAGAATAGTATTAAGCTGCTTTTCAAGGGTGTTTCTCTTGTTTTGATTCGGGCGTTTTTGCAAATGAGGAAAACATGAGAATAGCGAGGTACTCTTAAAGTTTAATTGCTCATAGATGTTTTTCATAAAAATAATATAGATTTCAATTGAATGGAAGAGCAACCTAGGTGTCTGTTGCTCTAACTCTCCTCTTTTTCCAAGGCATCACCTTTGCTCACCCATAGGATGGTCTTACTGACTAGTTTGCTCCTTCCTATTTTTTGCTGCCTAGCTTGTCTTGGGGTGTGGGGCTTTGGAGTGAATAAATCCTTTCCTAAGTCTTTCTGTGTTACATCCTTGTGCCCTCCCACAAGGAAGAGCGACCAGACTTCAATTACATCTTAAGGAAGATTGTATCTTTCATAGGAAGAGATTTTACTCCTAACAATTTCCAGAGCCTTCCACTTTCTATGAGTGCCCTAAACTTCAGCTCAAGTGAGCACTGATTAATATTTTTTCTCCCTAATATCCTAATACCATCATCCTGTCTGATGACAAATGGTGAATGAGTATCCTTCAGTTCTAGGTCAGCTTTCTCAATGCAGAGAGCACAGACTCACTAATTACTTTATGAACCAATATTTTAAGTGAGAACATATCTCAAAGACAAGTATTATTTGTTTCTCAGTGTCAGCACACTTTAAATTGATGATAAGAGAAGAATATTTTCCTTTGCACTGGAACATACCATAGAGCGGTTGTTCCCCTTTTTTTCCAGCTCATCTGAAGCTTTGGTGACATTTATACTAAAGATCACAGAACTTGATGTCTGCACAGTCTGTTTCTAGGAGAACAATACTGTCTTGGTTTCACACACACGCACACACACACAAATACACACACACATACTGTGCTCACTCACTCAGTTGTGTCAGTCTCTCTGGGGCCCCATGGACTTCAGTCATGTCCAATTCTGTGTGACCCCATAGACAGCAGCCCACCCAGCTTCCCCGTCCCTGGGATTCTCCAGACAAGAACACTGGAGTGGGTTTGCCATTAGCCCTCTGAAAATATGCACAACTCTATGAATTAGGATCTCACCTTGATACCTTCTGTGATATAACTTTTTTTTTTAGCTTCTCTGCAGCAGTGTTATAAAGGACTAGCTCATCATGCTATCTATTTCTTCATCCCAGAATATGGATACAAAAAAAAGAATTATAACTCCTATGACTGGTTGCCTACTTGATAATAAAATGAACGTGTGAAAAGTAGCCTTAGGAAGAATATTTTATTAGATCAATTAATATTGCAGAGGAGTTTTGTTCCTGGGTTAATCATTGGTATGAACTCTGAGCTTGTAGTCAAGGTTTGGGGCTAGTCATAAAAGTGACTTGAAAAGGACACCTCTGTTCTTTATTCTCTATCAAGGACTTTAACTCAGATTTATTCAATTGGGTACCTGCAGATTTCTCAAAGTACATATCAAGAAAGGAATTCTAAGAATAGTATTAAGCTGCTTTTCAAGGGTGTTTCTCTTGTTTTGATTCGGGCGTTTTTGCAAATGAGGAAAACATGAGAATAGCGAGGTACTCTTAAAGTTTAATTGCTCATAGATGTTTTTCATAAAAATAATATAGATTTCAATTGAATGGAAGAGCAACCTAGGTGTCTGTTGCTCTAACTCTCCTCTTTTTCCAAGGCATCACCTTTGCTCACCCATAGGATGGTCTTACTGACTAGTTTGCTCCTTCCTATTTTTTGCTGCCTAGCTTGTCTTGGGGTGTGGGGCTTTGGAGTGAATAAATCCTTTCCTAAGTCTTTCTGTGTTACATCCTTGTGCCCTCCCACAAGGAAGAGCGACCAGACTTCAATTACATCTTAAGGAAGATTGTATCTTTCATAGGAAGAGATTTTACTCTAACAATTTCCAGAGCCTTCCACTTTCTATGAGTGCCCTAAACTTCAGCTCAAGTGAGCACTGATTAATATTTTTTCTCCCTAATATCCTAATACCATCATCCTGTCTGATGACAAATGGTGAATGAGTATCCTTCAGTTCTAGGTCAGCTTTCTCAATGCAGAGAGCACAGACTCACTAATTACTTTATGAACCAATATTTTAAGTGAGAACATATCTCAAAGACAAGTATTATTTGTTTCTCAGTGTCAGCACACTTTAAATTGATGATAAGAGAAGAATATTTTCCTTTGCACTGGAACATACCATAGAGCGGTTGTTCCCCTTTTTTTCCAGCTCATCTGAAGCTTTGGTGACATTTATACTAAAGATCACAGAACTTGATGTCTGCACAGTCTGTTTCTAGGAGAACAATACTGTCTTGGTTTCACACACACGCACACACACACAAATACACACACACATACTGTGCTCACTCACTCAGTTGTGTCAGTCTCTCTGGGGCCCCATGGACTATTAGCATGGCTGGCTCCTCTGTCCATAGAATTTTTCAGGCAAGAATACTGGAGTGGGGTGCCTTTTCCTACTCAAGGAGATTTTCCTGATGCAGGGATTGAACCTGAGAGTTTACCATCTCCTGCATTGACAGGCAGATTCTTTACGACTAGTGCCATTTTGGAAGCCCTGTATACACATATATGTGTGTATATATGCTCAGATATGCAGATGACACCACCCTTATGGCAGAAAGTGAGGAGGAACTAAAAAGCCTCTTGATGAAAGTAAAAGAGAGTGAAAATGTTGGCTTAAAGCTCAACATTTAGAAAACGAAGATCATGGCATCTGGTCTCATCACTTCATGGCAAATAGATGGGGAAACAGTGGAAACAGTGTCAGACTTTTTTTGGGGGGGGCTCCAAAATCACTGCAGATGGTGACTGCAGCCATGAAATTAAAAGAGGCTTACTCCTTGGAAGAAAAGTTATGACCAACCTAGATAGCATATTGAAAAGCAGAGAAATTATTTTGCCAACAAAGGTCCGTCTAGTCAAGGCTATGGTTTTTCCTGTGGTCATGTATGGATGTGAGAGTTGGACTGTGAAGAAAGCTGAGCACTGAAGAATTGTTGCTTTTGAACTGTGGTGCTGGAGAAGACTCTTGAGAGACCCTTGGACTGCAAGGAGATCCAACCAGTTCATGCTGAAGGAGATCAGTCCTGCTTTGACTCATTGGAGAAGACCCTGATGCTGGGAGGGATTGGGGGCAGGAGGAAAAGGGGACAACAGAGGATGAGATGGCTGGATGGCATCAGTGACTTGATGGACATGAGTCTGAGTGAACTCCAGGAGTTGGTGATGGACAGGGAGGCCTGGTGTGCTGCGATGCATGATGTCACAAAGAGTAGGGCATGACTGAGTGAATGAACTGAACTGAATTGATATTATCTGTGTATATATACATATAAATGTGTATATACATATATATTTCCCCTTTCTTATTAGCTCAGGTAGAAAATTGGAGGAGAGAAGCAAGCTATTGATTCTTTGCCACAATATAAAAAAAAAATCTTATTAAAATTTTGGCTGTACCCAAATTTTAAATCATAATTGGAAATCATAATTGAAAAGACACATATATCCCAGTGTTCATTGCTACACTGTTATAGTAGCTAGAACATGGAAGCAACCTACACGTCCATCTACAGATGAATGGATAAAGAACTTGTAGTACATATACACAACGAAATATTAGTCACACAAGGGAACACACTGTACTAAGTTGTAATGAAGTGGATGAACCTAGAGCCTATTATACAGAGTGAAGTAAGGCAGACAGAAAAAAACAAATGTAAAATGTCACATATTCAAGGCGATCCAATCAGTCCATTCTAAAGGAGATCAGCCCTGGGATTTCTTTGGAAAGAATGATGCTAAGGCTGAAACTCCAGTACGTTGGCCACCTCATGCAAAGAGTTGACTCATTGAAAAAGACTCTGATGCTGGGAGGGATTGGGGGCAGGAGGAGAAGGGGACCACAGAGGATGAGATGACTGGATGGGATCACTGTCTCGATGGTCCTGAGTCTGAGTGAAGTCCGGGAGTTGGTGATGGACAGGGAGGCTTGGCGTGCTGCAATTCATGGGGTCGCAAAGAGTTGGACACAACTGAGCAACTGAACTGACTGACTGACTGAAAGGTATTTATTTTCACCTTGGCCATTGAGATTTTTTTTTTCTATTATCTGTATAATTTTCAAGTAGGACTGAAATATAGCACATTCAAAAACACAAATAAAAGGCTCACTAAGACATACACACAACTATAATAAAATAATAAAATAGATAACCAGCAAGGACCTACTGTATAGTACAGGGAATGTATTCAATATATGCTAATAACATAAAATGGAAGAGAATATTAACATATTTATATATATATGTTTAACTAAATAACTTTACCATACACATAAAACTAATACACCATTGTAAACCAACTATATCTCAATAATTTCATACTTCAATAATTTTTTAAAAGTTATTGAGATATAGTTGATTTACAATGTTGTGTTTCAGGTGTACAATAAAGTTGCTCAGTTATGCATATACATTTTGTATATATTTTTATATGTAATAATTTTTAGATTCTTTTAGACTAAATATTATTACAAGATATTAAATATGGTTCCCTGTGCTATACAGTGAGTACTTGTTGACTATCTGTTTTATATATAGAAGTGTACATCTATTAATCCCAAACTCATAATTTATCTTTCTCTACATCCCAAACTCATAATTTATCTTTCCCTCCACCTTTCCCCTTTGATAACCACAAGTTTGTCTTCTATGTCTGTGTGTCTATTTCTGTTTTGTAAATAAATTCATTTGTATAATTTTTTAGATTCTACATATAAGGGATATCATATGATGTTTCTCTTTTTAATCCTTGGGTCATTCACATTCTTGTCCATCTTACAAAGCATGATGTCCATGAATAAGTTACTAGGTACTTTCTGATGACCTCACTAATGGGATATAAGTAAGAATTAGCACTTCCCCATAACCCACCAACTAAAAAATTATGAAATCATGTTCCAGACCAAATTCTGTCACATATAAAAAGATAAGCAATCATTCATCCTCAATGAAACACCACTTTTGAGGCTTTGGAAGTATCTTACAAGGAAAGTTCTTTGAAAACAAACAATACAATATTCCAGCTGCATATTTCAGTGAATCATCTCCTCCACATTATGACCAACACTCTTCTAAACTAGCAGAAAGGCATTAGCTCATTTATGAATAAACCTTCCAAGTTATCTTATAATGATATACAGTGTGTAAGGGTATACAGTGAAAGAGACACTAGATTTTAATGCCTTGTTCCTTAAACAGCAGAAATTGTTTTCAAATTCTTTTGCCTTATCTGCCTATTGTCATTGTTCAGGAGTCCCATCATATCCAATTCTTTACAATCCTGTGGACTGAAGCATGCCAGCTTTTCTTGTCTTTCACTATTTCCCAGAGTTTGCTCCTACTCATGTTCATTGAGCTGATGATGCCATCCAACCATCTCATCCTCTTTCATCCCCTTTTCCTCATGCCCTCAAGTCCTTCCCAGCATCAAGTTCTTTTCCAGTCAGTCAGCTCTTCACATCAGGTATTGGAGGTTCAACTTCAGCATCAGTCCTTCCAGTGAATATTCAGGATTAATTTCTTTTAGGACTGACTGGTTTGAGCTCCTTACTATCCAAAGGATTCTCAAGAATCTTCTCTAGCACCAAAGTTCAAAAGCATCAGTTTCTAGCATCAATTCTTCTGTGCTCAGTGTTCTTAATGTCCAACTCTCATATCCGTATGTGACTGCTGGAAAAATGATAGCCTTGACTATAAGGATCTTTGTTAGTAAAGTGATGTCTGTGTTTTTTAATACTCTGTCCAAATTGGTCATAGCTTTTCTTCCAAGGAACAAGCATCTTTTAATTTCATGGCTGCAGTCACCATCTGCAGTGATTTTGGAGCCCAAGACAATAAAGTCTGTCACTGTTTCCATTGTTTCCCCATCTATTGCCATAAAATTATGGGACTGGATGCTGTGATCTTAGTTTTTATCAAAAGTGCTCCAATGGAAGCACATTTCTAGCCCTCCCTATTCCTAATCAACAACCTTCCTAACATCCATCAACCTTCCCAGGGAATTAGCATAGCGTCCCTGGTGGCTCAGATGGTAAAGAATCCACCTGCAATGCAGGATACCCAAGTTCGATCCAAGGATCAGGAAGATCCCTTGGAGTAGGAAATGGCATCCCACTCCAGTATTTTTACCTAAGGAATCACATGGACAGAGGAGCCTGAAGGGCTACAGTGCATGGGGCTACAAAGAGTCAGACACGACAGAATGACTCCAACTTTATTTCTGATATTATTTGATGAGAAAGGAAACTAAATATTTGTATCAGCCACCCATGAAGTTTGGGGTTTCATATTAAAAATGGGCAGATCTTTCTGAAACATTTAGATTTAACTGATTAACACTAGCATGCAACAGGATGATATTCACTTTTGGCATGCTGCAGTTCATGGGGTCACAGTCAGACACAACTGAGCTAATGAACTGAACTGAACTGAACTGACTGCAAATGATCTTACTGACTCACCCCTTCCTTCAGCTTGTGAGCACTTATTTGATTCTTCTCTGTCTTGCCTTTGCCATTGTCCTCTGTCCTGAACTGAAGTACAGTTGTGTTTCCATAATACTGACCTCATCACTCCACAGTCTCCCATGCTTACACCAGCCAGTGTCTCTGGGCCTGGAGCAATGGTGCTGAAGGATTTCTGGACCTTCCTGGCCCTGCTTTCTCCCAGCCTCTGTTGCTCACTCCCAACTATGGGACACACAGTACATGCCAAAGGTCTATGCTTTTCTGTCCTGTCAAAAAGATGAAGCCCCAAACTTCAGCCAGGTTACTACCTTAGTTGGGGGGGGAGGGCGGGGGGAGGGGGACAGTTTTTGGAGAGAGATTCAGAGGACAAGTTGATTCATCTCTTTTCCTTAATCTGGGATGAAGATGATAAAGCTGAGGTAACTCAATCATCACTCTCAGACTTGACACCCTCACCTCTCTTCCTCCCTCTGCAACAGTGGACTTTGGAACACCAAATGCTTCTAGATAGTTGCCACTCTTGACTATTGAACAGAAATTTTCAAGATACAGGATGAAAGCTATAAGGCAGCTCTAAGACTGAAAGAATATCTACATCAAATAACAATGACTAATTTGAAGGAAAGAAATAATTTAAATATGAGTCAATAAAGACAGACAACTTTGGAGAACTATTTCATTTCTGAGTTGAACTGAGAGATCAACCAGATAAATGAATGAGGAGCAGGGTGTGAGCTGGAACAGCCCTTACTGAAGAAGCAGTTGATTGGCTCACCTTTGCCTCATCAGCAGGAAGCCTAGTTTTTAGACTTTTCCAGTTTTTCAAGAGAGCCACACCATCTTGGTTTTTCATATGAAATCTAATTATTTAAAAATGTTATGGGGTGATTTTAATTTAAAGAAATACTATGCAAATACACTACCACCATTGGCCCATCTCGTCTGGTATGGCTGGAATATTGGGCTTCCTTGAACATCTTAAGTTGTCAGTGAGGGTCGAGTCATCCTAAACATTAGGGCAGAGTTATAAGCCAATCCATTAAGGCAATAAAATGATTCTCATAAGGTAGAAAATTAAATCTGCTTTATATAAATCTTTAGACGCTATCATCTTCTAAAAAGCTACTTTGAAAGTTAAAGTGTTAGTTGTGCAGTCATGTCTGACTCTTTGTAGTCCACCAGGCTCCTCTGTCTGTGGGATTCTCCAGGCAAGAATCCTGGAGTGCGTTACCATTTCCTTCTACAGGGGATCTTCCTAATCCAGGGACTGAACATGGGTCTACTGCATTGCAGGCAGATTCTTTATCATCTGGGTCACCAGGAAAGCCCCTAGACATAATAGAAGGCTCCTTATCTCATTTATTTCTGCTTTGCAAGTTAGATCATCTATATCATTTTTTTCTAGATTCCACATAGTGTGATAATATATAATATTTGTTTTTCTCTTTATGACTCACTTCACTCTATATGACACTCTCTAGGTCCATCCACTTCTCTGCAAATGACCTAATTTTACTTCTTTTCATGGCTGAGTAATATTCCATTATAAATATATACCACATTGTCTTTATCCACTCCTCTGTTTATGGACAGTTAGGTTGGTTCCATGTCATGGCTATTGTAAATAGTGTTTCTATTAACATTGGGGTGCATGTATCCTCTTGAATTAATTTTTCTCTGTGTATATGCCTAGGAGTGGTATCTGTAACTAATTTAATCCTAATAGCAACCCAAGAAGCAGATATTATTTCTATTTTTCAGATAAAGAAATTGAGAAGCCCTGAGGAGTAAGGAACTTTCTGAGGAGTAAGCCCCCCACAGAATGCTGTACTATCATTTGAATGAAAGTTATATGTGACTCCATGGCCTTAACCTGAGATCTGAGTCACTAACTCAAAGTTACTTAAGTCACATTTGTTGCTAATATTTTTTCAATCAATCACTATTACCATGTGCCAATACTTTCCCTTTTAATTTTTATTTCAGTAAGGTCATTAGATATTCCTGTCATACCTGTTCTGGAAGGGAGGAGCATGGTGATAAACTCAGCCTTGTACCTGCCTGAGCTAGATCTACATGTGAAAAGTTGGGAGAAGTTATTTTCCTGTTGTTCCTTTCAGTGAAAATTTTTTCCACACTTGCACCTGAAATAGTCTGGTCTATTTACTGACTTCTTAGGTAAACCTGTGAAAATACCCAAGTATTCCCCCACAGGGTGGAAGAACTACCAATGGCTCAATTACTTGAACACTTGAACAGATTCAAGAGTCATTGCTTCAAAGTGTTGATGAAGTCACTAATGCTCCTATGGATGGCTGGTGGCAACTTGGAAGATACAGAGGAAAAATTAATATTTAAACAGAATATGGATTAAATTTTAAACACAATATTGATTTAGAAAACAAGGGAAAGTCTGATGTTTCATTACATGCTTCTCGAATCCACATGCAACAAAACAGAAATAGATACCTTATTTGAAAATGTAGGTATAAAAAAATAAAATTGAGTATCTGTCTCCAGCTCCAAATAAAAACAGCATGGAATTATCAGTAGTGAGATTTCAGTCATCACTAGTGAACATGTTTAGGGAGGTAACCTTTCTTAGACACTTCAATTCATTCCACTAAGGGTTGGGGCTTTTCTTCTCGTATCCAAGCAATGAGATTTTCCCACCTAGTGATGAGGAGGTAAAAGGAATCTAAGAGGATGAACTGAGCTCACATATAAAAAAGTTCAATTATGAATCAGAGAAAGTGACTCTAGATCTCTCACTAGTTACTATGTGACCTTTCACAAGAACTCAGTTTTCTCTCTCTTCATTGTGAGGTATGAACAAAATTAAAAATAATCATGATAATCATAGTAATAATAATAATAATAATGGCTATATTGGTTGAAATAACAGTAGCTACAATTTGCCTGTCACTTTGCATGCATTATCTAGTTAATATTAGCAGCAACCATAAATATTATGCATCATTCTCCCCATTTTGTATTATTCAGTTACTGACCCAGAAATAAACACAAAGAGGCTAACTACAAATTCCATAGTTTTTCTACTCAGCTGGCTGGGAAAGGTTATTCCAACTGTTCATAGAATTCTACTTCCTCCCCATCTAACCATAGTTCATTTATTTTCACTGAAAAACATTGTTTTCTCCCTGAAAGTCATTAGGATATGTGAAAAATGAATAGCAATTTAATACATAATACAGATCTCCAATTCCAGAAACCATTCCTTGATCTAAAGGTGTCTTTGTTTAACCAAGCCTAAGAACAGGGTAGGTTCTCCCCTAATCTTTTTGTTCCATTTTGACTATGTGATGTAATTCATATAAAACCTTGATCCCTTCAGTGGCAAACACACTCAAGTGCTTCTCAGCTGTTCTTGTTCTATTGCACGCCCCTCTACCCTGTGTGCAGCCTCACCTTGCCACTTCCCACAGTTTCTCCACAATCTTTCTGTGCTTGTGAGTTCAGAGAACAGGGCATCATACCACATGGCCCAGACAGGTGTGTCTTCCTGGGGCTGTCAGCTGGGACTAAAATATCTGTGGTGAAGTAAGCCAAATGAAAATAAATCCCCCCAAATAGTCAACAAACAAGGTTGATATGAATACCTTCACATGATAAAAAGGCAATTTGTGGTCCACGTTTGGAGTTTTTCCTGTACCCTATAGCTTATTTCTTCCTTAGGAGAAATCACAGCAATTCTAAGGTATGTTTCCATTTAAAGTAATTAAGCAAACACATAAACAGGCACTTAAGGAATAATTAGACTTAAATAGTAATGTTCTTTTTTTCAGGAGATTTCAACAGCCATGATTCATACATATTTATACAACATTTGGGAGATAGCCTTGGGATGTCTGCTTTGTTCTTCCTTCATTTATTCATTAGAAAATGAGAGCAGAGAAAGCCAAATACAATATGATATCATTTATATGTGGAATGTAAAATATGACACAAATGAACATATTTATGAAACAGAAACAGACTCACAGACACAGAGAACAGACTTGTTGTTGCCAAGGGGGATATGGGGGGAAGAGGGATGGATTGGGAATCTGGAATTAGTGGAAGCAAACTATTATATAGGGAATGGATAAAGAGCAAGATCCTACTATATAGTTCAAAGAACTATATTCAGTATAATGTTATAAATCATAATGGAAAAGAAAAATTTAAAGTATACGTATATACACACACACACGCATACATATATATCACTGAATCACTTTGCTATAGAGCAGAAATTAATACTGCATTTAAAATCAGCTATTCTTCAACAAAATTTTTAAAAATTAAATCAGAGCACAGAGACAGAAATAAGAGAGAAACAGACACTTAGTGTCTACTCTTTGTGGTGTGTGCTTAGTCGCTCAGTTGTGTCTGACTCTTTGAGACCACATGCCAGGCTCCTTTGTCCATGGGGATTCTCCAGGCAAGAATACTGGAATGGGTTGCCATGACGTCCTCCAGGAATCTTCCCAACCTAGGGGTCAGATCCAGGTCTCCTGCATTGCAGGCGGACTCTTTTCCGTTTGAGCCACCATGGAAGCCCAAAAGGAGTCAAATCCAGGCTGCCTGGGTGAAAACCAGGAATTCAACCACTAGACCATGTGGAACTTGAACCCTGGACCCTCAGATTAAACATCTGAAGCTCTACCAACTAAGCTACCCAGGCACTCACTCTTTGTGGAGTCATAGATTAATGCAATGGTGAATAATTGCCTTCAAGCAACTCTGTCCAATCCACACCTCTTCTCACCTCCTCTCCAGCTGCACTGAACAACCCAATTTCCTGAGCCCACCTATATTTTTGCTAGGAAGACTGCACAGCCACTGCTTCATCTGCAGTACCTGAAAGATCCTTGTCCCTCACCCCCAGCTGTGCTTGTTGCCTTGAGTGATTGCTATTCTTTCAGGGCTCTTTTTAAAATTGTCTAATTCAGCCTCATAACTCATATGGTAAAGAATCCATCTGCAATGCAAGAGATCTGGTTTCAATCCCTGGGTTGGGAAGACCCCCTGGAGGAAGGCATCAGAACCCACTCCAGTATTCTTGCCTGGAGAATCCCCATGGATGAGGAGCCTGGCAGGCTATAGTCCATGGGGTTGCAAAGAGTTGGACACAGCTGAGCAACTAAGCACACATCACAGCTTCAGCCAGAGCCTCCTCATCTCTCAGCCAGATGAAGTGCATCTCTTTTGAGGAATCACAGGCATTAGCCAACCCTTCAAACTGTCACTAGAGTGCATGTTTACCTGTCTAGGTTATTGTGAGTGACCTATGGGCAAGTGACTGTACCTGTATCTTATTTATTTCTTTGTTTCATTTCTTGTTACCTTGGGAGCTAGTCTTGGGGACAAGCTTAAAATAATACATGTCAAAGGAATAAAGGAAAAGATAATTAAGGAAGTCACACCTTAATAGCATAAACAGAGGTGACAGAGCAAGTGGAATGCATTATGATAATCTCTGTGAGCATCCCACCCTTATACTGATTCTGTGCTTTTCACCCCCAGCACAGAAAGCCAAACCCTGACAGTAGGTGTTTGCAGCCCAGTAAGTGTGTATTTGCAGGGAGCCCAGCAAGGGAGTGGGGGAGAAGTTTCAGATCCACTCCGACTTGGTCTTAGAGTTGTCAATTTTTTAACAGGGGAGCACAAGAAGGCTGAGGTTAATCCTCATCTTGTGACAATACTGTGACATTTCTTAATCATATTTGAGGAGCCAGCATAACTCTGGTCTATAATTCTCTTTCTGGGTGGTCTGTGGCCCAGAATCTGTGAGCTCATCTTGCCCTGGAGGAAAAAAAACAAACAAACAAAAAAAAAAAACCTTGCGTTAATGTTACCGTATATACCAGCAATTTTAGGATGTTAAAGCTGTTTTTGATAAAAAGAAATCTTAGTCACCTGATTCTGGTTGATTGGTGTTCAGTTAACAGGATTAAAGGTAGAGGAGATAAGCAAGATAATAGTTTTGGGCAGAGATCAATCATGAACTTGATAAAGGAACTCAGGTTTACCATGGGCTCATTTTCACCCAGTGTAGGGGAAGGTTTCTCTCCCCTTATCTTCATTACCAACCAGGGTTCTTGGCCTCCTTAATCAATAGAAACTGTTAAGAAGCCAGACAAGAAATTCAGGCAAGGCCTCATTTGGACCCCTGGTGCAGGTTCCTTCTCTTACTCCCCAGAGTGGAACGAGCTGGTTCCTTACATGGGGTGAGGATAGGAGAAGGTTCAGGGGTTGGACTTGAGGGATGGCTTAGGTGGTCTGCCCACCCTTTTGGTGGTGTCAAGTGCAGAGGTCATGCACAGTACATTTCTTTTGTTCTCAGATCTTCAAAAGCAGCATTTGGATTTTTTTTTAACTTTTTTTTTTTGTTGTATTTTGTTTTCATAATGTGCCCCAACTGCCCATCCAGTTATTTTTAATCCAGACTAGAGATCTCTTTAAGAAAATTAGAGACACCAAGGGAACATTTCATGCAAACATGGGCTCAATAAAGGACAGAAATGGTATGGACCTAACAGAAGCAGAAGATATTGAGAAGAGGTGGTAGGAATACACAGAACTATACAAGAAAGATCTTCATGACCCAGATAATCACGATGGTGTGATCACTCACCTAGAGGAAGACACCCTGGAATGTGAAGTCAAGTGGGCTTTAGAAAGCATCACTACAAACAAAGCTAGTGGATATGATGGAATTCCAGTTGAGCTATTTCAAATCCTGAAAGATAATGCTGTGAAAGTGCTACACTCAATATGCCAGCAAATTTGGAAAACTCAGCAGTGGCCACAGGACTGAAAAAGGTCAGTTTTCATTCCAATTCCAAAGAAAGGCAATGCCAAAGAATGCTCAGACTACCACACAATTGCACTCATCTCACATGCTGGTAAAGTAATGCTCAAAATTCTCCAAGCCAGGCTTCAGCAATATGTGAACCATGAACTCCCTGATGTTCAAGCTGGTTTTAGAAAAGGCAGAGGAACCAGAGATCAAATTGCCAACATCCACTGGATCATGGAAAAAGCAAGAGAGTTCCAGAAAAATATCTATTTCTGCTTTATTGACTATGCCACAGACTTTGAATGTGTGAATCACAATAAACTATGAAAAATTCTGAAAGAGATGGGAATACAAGACCACCTGACCTCCCTCCTGAGAAACTTATATGCAGGTCAGGAAGCAACAGTTAGAACTGGACATGGAACAACACACTGGTTCCAAATAGGAAAAGGTGTATGTCAAGGCTGTATATTATCACTCTGCTTATTTAACTTATACACAGAGTACATCATGAAAAACGTTGGACTGGAAGAAACACAAACTGGAATCAAGATTGCCAGGAGAAATATCAATAACCTCAGATATGCAGATGACACCACCCTTATGGAAGAAAGTGAAGAGGAACTAAAAAGCCTCTTGATGAAAGTGAAAGAGGAGAGTGAAAAAGTTGGCTTAAAGCTCAACATTCAGAAAATGAAGATCATGGCATCTGGTCCCATCACTTCATGGGAAATAGATGGGGAAACAGTGGAAATAGTGTCAGACTTTATCTTTTTGGGCTCCAAGATCACTGCAGATGGTGATTGCAGCCATGAAATTAAAAGACACTTACTCCTTGGAAGAAAAGTTACGATCAACCTAGACAGCATATTCAAAAGCAGAGACATTACTTTGCCGACTAAGGTCCGTCTAGTCAAGGCTATGGTTTTCCCAGTAGTCATGTATGGATGTGAGAGTTGGACTGTGAAGAAGGCTGAGTGCCGAAGAATTGATGCTTTTGAAATGTGGTGTTGGAGAAGACTCTTGAGAGTCCCTTGGACTGTAAGGAGATCCAAACAGTCCATTCTGAAAGAGATCAGCCCTGGGATTTCTTTGGAAGGAATGATGCTAAAGCTGAAACTCCAGTACTTTGGCCACCTCACGCGAAGAGTTGACTCATTGGAAAAGACTCTGATGCTGGGAGGTATTGGGGGCAGGAGGAGAAGGGGACGACAGAGGATGAGATGGCTGGATGGCATCACTGACTCAATGAACGTGAGTCTGAGTTGGTGATAGACAGGGAGGCCTGGTGTGCTGTGATTCGCAGAGTCAGACACGACTGAGCGATTGAACTGAACTGAACAACCATGACACCTCAAAGCTGTTTAACGATAAGCATTGATTGTTTTTGTCTTTCGTTGTCTCGTTTATGTGTTGCTCAAAGTTGAGCAAGCCTCAGGAAATTGATTACCCAGAGATCTTGCTAAGACATCACCCTGAATTTCTGATTGAGTAAGTCTGAGGTAGGGCCTGAGAATTTACATGTCTAATGATGCTGATGCACCTGGTTTAAAGACCATGTTTGGAGAATCACTGCTCTGATCAGTCAGCCTGGACATATGCCTATTCCTGTAATAGGACAACGGGGCAGAGAGAATGTACAGGATCACAAAGAGGGAGGAGTTTGGGGGATTTTTACATTTATTATTTATTTGGCTGTACTGGGTCTTCACGCAGCATGTGAGATCTAGTTCCCTGACCAGGGATTGAACCCAGGCCCCTTGCATTGGGAGCATGGAGTCTTAGCCACTGGACCACCAGAGAAGTTCCAAAGAGAGAGGGCTGTTCAAGAAAGGAGGCAGGAGGAATTCTGAGCAGGCAAACCCCACCGCAGCCCAGTGCACATCAATGTCCCAAACCTCCCCAATTAACTGTCTTATACTTAGATTCTTGGACATGCATTAGGGAGAGTCCTAGGAGGGAAAGAGCTCAGCTATACTGTAAATTGAAGAAGGGCTAGTAGAAGAGAGCCAGGATATGAGAAAGGGAGAGATGTGGATAGTGACACCAGGACCTTAAACATACAAGAGGAACAGGAGAAAATGAGTCTTTATTCTGGGAGCAGTGGGAAGCCATTCAGTTCTTCATGGGCGAGGTGGGGGGGGGGTTGCTCCCTGGCAGTCCAGTTATTAAGAATCTGCTTTGCAATGCAGGGATGTGGGTTCCATCCCTGTTCAGGGGAACTAAGATCCCACATGCTAAGGAGAAGCTAAGCCCAGATGTCACACCTACTAAAGCCCAGAGAGCACATCTAAAGAGTCGGTGCCCGGCAGTGAAAGATCCCACGTGACACGAGGAAGATCCCTTGTGCAGCAACTAAAACGATGCAGCAAAATAAACTAATTTTAAAAAAAGAGATGGGGTAAAATCTTACCAAAAACATTTTTTTCACACAGGGCATGGCTTGCTGGGGCGCTCCTGGTGGTTCAGACAGTAAACAATATGCCTGCAATGCAGAAGAGCCAGGTTCGATCCCTGGGTTGGGAAGATCCCCTTGGAGAAGGGAATGGCAATCCACTCCAGTATTCTTGCCTGGAAAATTCCATGGACAGAGGAGCCTGGCGGGCTACAGTCCATGGGGTCGCACGCAAAGAATCGGACACGACTGAATGAATGACACACCCATGGCTCGACTGGATGTAGAGAAATAAAATTACCCCTGGCAGCTTTCTTGTGACAAATGGATAGGGTGTAAGTGCAGAGGAAGAAGAGGTTTAGGTCAGCAAAACGGGACAGAGCAGACGTTTCTTCAGAGAACTGGATCTTGAAGGATGCATTTGACAGATTAAGAATGGGGAAGTGCATTCTCTGCAGAGGGAACGTCGTGTGAAACAGTTTGCCCTTCGGGAAGGCAGGAGAAAACTCTAAAGTTCAGTGGCCCTTGGACCTCTACATGCACTACAGGCCCAGCACAATCCCTTCAGGCCTCTGCTCAAATGTCACCTTCTTCTAAAAGCCATCCCTAAACTGTCCATTTAGAGAGCCATCCCACCCCCTTTCTCTGCTCTATTTTCACAAGCACTATCACTGCCTGAAATTGCGCCACACATCTCTACCAGGTCAGCACTCGTCTTGGTTCACATCCCAGCTCCACTCCTTGCCATGTGCCCTTCTGCTGCTTAATCTCTGTTTCTGTAGCTTAATCTCTGTTTGTTGCTGATTGGGGACAACGGTACCTCTCTCACAGGGCTTTGTGAAATAGATGAATTAGGGTGTATACGGATGTTCTCACATAATCTGCATTCCGTCTTCTCCCAAAGCCTCTCAATTACCTATTAACATACCGTTTGCTCTAGCGATTTTCTCTAACAGTGTGTTCCTCCTTGTTATTAATAGTTCATCTTTCCCCGTCAAAGCATAAGCTCCATTCTGTCTCCCACTGTATCGCCAGTGCTCAGAACAGTGTCCAGCGCAAAGTGAGCACCGAACAAGAAAGATGAAAGAGTAAACATGGCAGCCTGGCTTGCGGGGCTAGTGCTTCATCATGCTTCACTGTTGCTATGGTGACCTTGAGCCTGCCAGACGATTCGCAGCTTCAGTAACTGTTTTTATCCGGCTCACCCATTGGCCATCGGTGTCTCAGCTGTAACAGCCAGAAAACTACAACTCCCGGCAAGCTGAGCGCCTCCAGCCCCCACCGCTAAGCGTGGGCGCCTGCGCAGTAGAATCTGCAGCCCGGAGTTTTACTAGAGCGGTGCCGGGCGCAGGGCACTGGGTCGGATGGGAGCAGAAGAAAGGGTTCAGAGACGGGCGTTGCCATGGCAACCCTGGGGCAGACGAGGATGGGGGTGAGATGAAGGGATTTAAGGGTTGTCATGGGAGAAAATAGAATAACAGCCCGAGGAACTAACTGAGATGCTCGGAGGAACAGAGAGTGTGATGGGGCATCGGGTGTTAAATTGGGGGCGTTATGAGATACTAAGGAGGGTGGGAGTGTTTTAGCGAATTCATATGTAAAAAGAACAGGAACGAGAATAGGGTTGTTTGTGCGGTTGTTACAGGATTCTTAGAGAGACGTGTGGAGCCTTGTAGGGGGCATTGGATGTCTGGGGTTGGGGGCGGGTTACAGGAAGAGTTTGATGTTGAGGTGTAATCAGAAGTTGTGTGGGCTTCACTGGTGGCTGAAACGATGAAGAATCTGCCTGCAGTGCAGGAGACCCGGGTTGGATCCCCTTCCCGAGTCGGGAAGATCCCCTGGGGAAGAGAATGGCTACCCACCCCAGTATCTTGCCTGGAGAATTCCGTGGACAGAGGAGCCTGGCAGGCGGCAGTCCATGGGATCCCAAGAGTTCGACATGACTGAGCAGCTCCCACTGTACAGCTGTGCTGTCCAGTATCCTAGCAGTACCCGCCTGTGGCTAACTTACAGAGAAATAGAATTAAAAATGCAGTTATTCAGCCACACTCACTCCATTGCAAATACTATTTTGGATACTGATGATGCACAACATTTCCATTATCAAAGAAAGTTCTGTTGACTGGCGCTGATATACAGGGTGAATTGGGATGTTAAAGGCAACTGGAGTTTCCTGACTCCTAACTGTCCAGACATATCTCTTATCACTTGCCATCCTGCCTCACCTACAGCTGGCTCCATCCCTTTGCAAAAACAGAACCAGTGTAATTCATTGTTTGCCCCTTCCAATCCCTTTACCTGGATTGCTCATCCAACTCTTTGCCTTTCAGGCCTCCCAGGAGAGGATGCCCTGGATAGCCCTATTTAAAGTAGCCACCACCCTCTTCCCACCACCAGCAACTATCTCATCTCTCTGTATTATTTCTTGCAGAAACTTTATCAGAATCTAAAAAAGTATATTATCATTTATCTTTTAATTGCTCATCTTCCCCACTAGGGGGAGGTCTTGTGCTGTTTACCATGAAAAATTCCAGTGCCCAGAAGAGTGCCTGCCACAGAGGGGTCACTCCATAAATTTTGTCGTTTAAATGAATGGAGCCGATTCAGAATGTGAGAACTGTGGTATTACAGGGGAGATTAGGAGTGTTAGAGTCATAATAGTGTTGGGGGACATAGAAGAGGAACTGATACCAGGATTTCAAGTGATAGGAATTGAGATATGTTACATTAGAAAATGAATGTGTGCTCCAATTAAAAAGTAAAAATAAAAATCTTTTAAAAGAAAATGTATGAACAAAGCAAACAAACAAAAAGACACACAAATGTGGAGGTGGTAGAGGAGGACTTGGGGTGTTTTGTGGAACTCATTGCTATTTGCAGGATTATCAAATGCCCGGTGCCTCAATCTCCTCATCTGTAAAATGGAAATAATAGTAGTATCCATCTGATAAGTTTGAAGACTAAGGAATAATACATGCAATATGTTCGGAAGACTGCCTGTCATCATCAAAATTATTACTGAAGTTAAAGCAGGAGTTGGTATACACAGGGTCCTGACCCCTTGCCCCACCCCCAAGCTTGGTCTCATGAACCTGGGAAGAACCCTAGGGTTCCAAAAATATGGTTTGAAACCCAGTCTGCTGAATAAAGCCATTTGAGACTGTGGGCCTGTGTTCTTTGTAGTAAAGGGTGGCAGTAACTCTTCTCTGTGTAGATAGTACAGAACTCTCTTCACAGCTGGCCTCTTCCCTCATCAAAATCTTATGCCTGCCCCCATGCCGGTATTTAATTAGCTTTCTACTACATTGTGCCAGGTGGTTTACCTACAAGATCACTCAAGGAGGTGGCTATCGTGACGGTTTTCCAGCTGGGGAAATTAAATCAGAGAGGTTCCGTGACTTTCCTAAGGACACGCAGCAGAGAGGCGGGTAGTTCCCCGCTCAACTTCCACCCCTGCACTTTCAATGGCTCTCATTTTAGCAGAGAATGTCTGAATGGAGTCATACACAGCAGGCCACCAATACGCCTGTCACGCGTTTGTTGAGGCTCCTTCTATCTGAGCCTCAGTTTGTTTATGTGGAAAATGGGGCTAATAGTAACGCACCATGGCTGTTTTGAAAAATGAGAATGCTGTGCTTATATTTAGCAGATGTTAAGCACAGCAGAAGAAGTTATTTAATTAGCTTTCTACTACATTGTGCCAGGTGGTTTACCTACAAGATCACTCAAGGAGGTGGCTATCGTGACGGTTTTCCAGCTGGGGAAATTAAATCAGAGAGGTTCCGTGACTTTCCTAAGGACACGCAGCAGAGAGGCGGGTAGTTCCCCGCTCAACTTCCACCCCTGCACTTTCAATGGCTCTCATTTTAGCAGAGAATGTCTGAATGGAGTCATACACAGCAGGCCACCAATACGCCTGTCACGCGTTTGTTGAGGCTCCTTCTATCTGAGCCTCAGTTTGTTTATGTGGAAAATGGGGCTAATAGTAACGCACCATGGCTGTTTTGAAAAATGAGAATGCTGTGCTTATATTTAGCAGATGTTAAGCACAGCAGAAGAAGAAGATTTGGAGAAGGAAATGGCAACCCACTCCAGTGTTCTTGCCTGGAGAATCCCAGGGACTGGGGAGCCTGGTGAGCTGGCGTCTATGGGGTCGCACAGAGACGGACACGACTGAAGCGACTTAGCAGCAGCAGCAAGCACATCAGTAACTGGTTATTACTATATATCTACCCTCCCCGTTTCTTTTTGAGAGACTGAAACAGTGGTTTGACGTTAAGTGGAGATTAGTTAAGTTACAGAGGGAGAGAAAACCCCCTTGTCAACCTCCTGATGAAAACCAGTGTACCAGAAATGCACTACGCATGCGCACTCGGGTGGAGGATGGGCCGCTGCCTCCATTCCTATTGTGGACGCAGACTCCTGTGAATCCGCAATATACCTGAACCGAAAGGTGAGGCGACGAAGTTTGGGAAGATACGGGTCGAATCTGAAAGGCACTGGGGGAGCCAGAGCTCCACTCAGTCCTAGTTGAAGGGACTCCCTTTATACTTCGCACCCCGCCCCGCTCGGGTAATGGTCTCGCCCGATTCCCGTTCTCTTCCACTACTCTAGGACATACCAAGTTTCCAGCAGAGGGGTGGGGTAGTAGACAGAGACCATTCAGCAGACGAGACCTTTTTCTCCGAGGTCAAGAAAAAATGGGGGCGGGGGGGAAGTGGGTCCCTACGGAGGAGGAGCGGGGGAGGCATTCAGGAGACTGTGTCAAGGGGGCGGGGCCTGGAAGACCGTAGTCAAAAAAAGCAGGCGGGGCCTCTGGATGGGCGAGTTTATTGGGTGCGAAGGTGGGAGTTGGGGTGGGCGAGTTCATTGTGTGTCCGAATGAGGGGGATGAATGGTTGGGAGAGACCATTGTTTGAAGAAATTTGGGCAATGTTTGGGAGTGACCTCTGCGTGTATGAATGGAGAGGGTCAGGGCGAATGGATGCGCAGGTAACAGGTTTGAATTGTGCTTTGAGGCAGGAGTTGAATTCTGACAGAGAACAGAGGCTCTGAGATGCAGGTGAACAACAGGTGCAAACGCCCCATTGACGGAAGAGGCAATACTTACTTGCAGAAGGAGGGTCTACCTGTTGGAATGTAAGGCCTGCCAGAGTTATGCTGGAGAGGAGGCAGGGGACATATCAGAGGGGCCTGGACGGCCAGGCTGAGGGGCCTGACGCCGTCCCGCGGGACTGCGGAGCCATGGGCGAGTTGTGAGCCGGAGAGGGGCAAGATCAGCTCTGGATGTAGAAAGACCTGCCTGGGGCCGTGCGCGAGATGGACTGGAGAGGAGACACTGGAGGCAGGGAGGCCCGCGAGGAGGCTGGGCGAGGATACCAGTTTCAGGGCTGTGGCGAGGGAGAGTACAGTGTGTCGTTGGTGGCAGACGCCATGGGAATGTCTGCCATTGGTCCGAGGAGGGTCTTGGAGAGAGATGGCCTTCCTTGCCCCCTCGGCCCTCCCCGGGGCAGATGAGAACTCTGAGTTCTTCCTTTCAACACCAGCGGCATGGAGATAACCCTCCCTGTCACCTCCCTTCTTTCTTCCTCAGCCCTCTTTGCCTCCTCACCACTAGGAGTTGACCTGTAGCAGCCCTGTCTCACCCTCACTTCAGCATCCAGAGCCCAAAAGCTGATCAGGGACAGACTGTACCTCATGAAGCCGGGAGATGGAGAAGTGGATCCCGGAGAACCCCCGGACTCTCTGGGGTTCGATCCATCTCACCTGAGGACACATCCTGAAGATGCTGAGGACCCAGAAGAAGAGGTGAGACCGACCCCCACCCCACCCCCGCAGGGGCTGGGTCTCAGTCTGCATAGAGGTTCAAGCAGCTGTTAGTTTGATCCCCAGGTCTATTACCTCCTGGCTTGATGAGAAGGAAAGGTCTCGGGGAGAAGTGACATTTGACCAAAGACCCGATCAAGGTTAGGGAGGGGAAGAGGGTTCCAGGCACCAACTCCCTTGAGGAGGCTTTGGGTGTGGCCAGAACCTAGTGAGCCTAGGGGAGGCAGCGAGAGATGAGGTCAAAGGGGGAACGCAGGCGGGTGGTGCAGGGCCTCCTGGGTCTTGGTGAGGACTCTGAGTAGAGCGGAGCCGGGGGAGGGCACTGAGCGGCGAACCGACGTGAGCTCACATAGGTGTTAACAAGCGCCCTTTGGCGGCCGCATGGGGAACAGACGTGGGGATTGATTGGGGTCTGAAGCAGGGAACCGAGAGAGCAAACAATTGCAGTAACCCGGGCAAGAGATGGGGCTTCCCAGGTGGCATCAGCGGTAAAGAACCTGCCTGCGAGTGCAGAAGACATAAGAGACGCGAGTTCGATCCCTGGGTCGGGAAGGTCCCTTGGAGGAGGGCATGGCAACCCACTCCAGTATTCTTGCCAGGAGAATCCCATGGACAGAGAAGCCTGTCGGTCTACTGTCCATAGGGTCACAAAGAGTCGGACACGACTGAGCACGCCGCACGGGCAAGAGATAATTGGGCTCATAAGAGGGTGCTGTCTGTGGAGGTGGTGAGATGTGGTCCGATTCTGGATGTATTTTCAAGTTGGCGCCAACAGGCTTAATAAGGGATTAGAGGAAAATATGTGAAAAAGAGGTGGCAGGTTTTTGCCCCGGGCACTTGGAAGGAAAGAAGCTGCCTTTTCCTCAGATGAAGGCATCAGAAGGGGCAGGCATGGAGTGAGGGGACAGGAGTTCAATCATAACCCATTTGATCTGCATCGCCTCAGCTCCAGGAGGGAGGTCCCGTTATCTGCCCATTTTGCAGATGAGACAGCTGCAGTTTCAAGCCACTGTCATGCCTAGGCAGCGGTGGAATCGGGGGCGGGGGGGGGGTGCGGATGACCCGAGGACTGTGCCCTCTCTCCACTTCTCCCAGGCTCCCGGAGGAGCCGAAGCAGAGGCGGGGACCCTGGTGCAGCTCATCGACGAGAACGGGGCGTACTCGACCGCGCGCCTGGTGCCCGAGGTTCCGCGGAGCAGCGCTCCGAGAAGAGGGGGCCAGGCATGCTCCGCGCCGGCTCTGAGGGCTGGGAGGGGCTGGCGCGGCCCAGGCGGTTCAGCTGCGCAGCCTGCGGGAAGGCCTTCAAGCGCTCGTGGGAGCTGCTGAGCCACGAGGTGGTGCACACGGCCGCGCGGCCCTTCCGCTGTGGCCTGTGCGCGGCCGCCTTCAAACGCCACTCGGACTGCAAGAGTCACCGGCTGGTGCACAGCGACGAGCGGCCGCACGGCTGCGACGCCTGCGGCAAGCGCTTCAAGCGAGCCAGCAACCTTCAGGTGCGGTCCCCCGGGCGGGGCCAAAAGAGGCGGGGCCTGCAGAAAAGGAGTAGGGCTGAACCGGGGGCGTATCCAGAGGTGGGCGGGGCCTGTAGTAAGGGGCGGGATCTGAGGGAAAGGGGCGGGGCAGGGCGTTGAACCAGATGTTCTTCAGCAGCTCAGTCGCGTCTGACTCTGCGACTCCATGGACTGCAGCACGCCAGGCTTCCCCGTCCTTCACTATCTTCCGGAGTTTGCTCCAACTTACGTCCATTGAGTCCAGGGACCCTGAAATTCAGGACTCTCTCCAGATCCACCATCCCCAGGGTGCACTTTGACCCCTTCTAGCAGGCATAACCCTCTAGCCTGGAAGGGAGACAGGGAGGCTTGGGCCTCTGGGCAGGGCTGTCCATCTGTGGGTGCAATAACCCCTGAGGCCTGGGAAGTCCCTGCCAGCTGACCTGGGCCACCAAGTTCTAGTGCGCAATTCTGAGGATTCCAAAAATTGTGAATTCGAACCTAGGCTTCTAGATCATGGTGAAGGTCTATTTGTTAAGGAGAAGGAAGAACTTATTTTATGTGATAGTTTGATTTGCAGTTTTAAAAAATGCTTAAACCGTTGGTATGTGTACCTTCATGGGCTTCCCTGATGGCTCAGTTCAGTTCAGCTCAGTGTCCTCCTCACCACTAGGAGTTGACCTGTAGCAGCCCTGTCTCACCCTCACTTCAGCATCCAGAGCCCAAAAGCTGATCAGGGACAGACTGTACCTCATGAAGCCGGGAGATGGAGAAGTGGATCCCGGAGAACCCCCGGACTCTCTGGGGTTCGATCCATCTCACCTGAGGACACATCCTGAAGATGCTGAGGACCCAGAAGAAGAGGTGAGACCGACCCCCACCCCACCCCCGCAGGGGCTGGGTCTCAGTCTGCATAGAGGTTCAAGCAGCTGTGAGTTTGATCCCCAGGTCTATTACCTCCTGGCTTGATGAGAAGGAAAGGTCTCGGGGAGAAGTGACATTTGACCAAAGACCCGATCAAGGTTAGGGAGGGGAAGAGGGTTCCAGGCACCAACTCCCTTGAGGAGGCTTTGGGTGTGGCCAGAACCTAGTGAGCCTAGGGGAGGCAGCGAGAGATGAGGTCAAAGGGGGAACGCAGGCGGGTGGTGCAGGGCCTCCTGGGTCTTGGTGAGGACTCTGAGTTAGAGCGGAGCCGGGGGAGGGCACTGAGCGGCGAACCGACGTGAGCTCACATAGGTGTTAACAAGCGCCCTTTGGCGGCCGCATGGGGAACAGACGTGGGGATTGATTGGGGTCTGAAGCAGGGAACCGAGAGAGCAAACAATTGCAGTAACCCGGGCAAGAGATGGGGCTTCCCAGGTGGCATCAGCGGTAAAGAACCTGCCTGCGAGTGCAGAAGACATAAGAGACGCGAGTTCGATCCCTGGGTCGGGAAGGTCCCTTGGAGGAGGGCATGGCAACCCACTCCAGTATTCTTGCCAGGAGAATCCCATGGACAGAGAAGCCTGTCGGTCTACTGTCCATAGGGTCACAAAGAGTCGGACACGACTGAGCACGCCGCACGGGCAAGAGATAATTGGGCTCATAAGAGGGTGCTGTCTGTGGAGGTGGTGAGATGTGGTCCGATTCTGGATGTATTTTCAAGTTGGCGCCAACAGGCTTAATAAGGGATTAGAGGAAAATATGTGAAAAAGAGGTGGCAGGTTTTTGCCCCGGGCACTTGGAAGGAAAGAAGCTGCCTTTTCCTCAGATGAAGGCATCAGAAGGGGCAGGCATGGAGTGAGGGGACAGGAGTTCAATCATAACCCATTTGATCTGCATCGCCTCAGCTCCAGGAGGGAGGTCCCGTTATCTGCCCATTTTGCAGATGAGACAGCTGCAGTTTCAAGCCACTGTCATGCCTAGGCAGCGGTGGAATCGGGGGCGGGGGGGGGGTGCGGATGACCCGAGGACTGTGCCCTCTCTCCACTTCTCCCAGGCTCCCGGAGGAGCCGAAGCAGAGGCGGGGACCCTGGTGCAGCTCATCGACGAGAACGGGGCGTACTCGACCGCGCGCCTGGTGCCCGACGGTTCCGCGGAGCAGCGCTCCGAGAAGAGGGGGCCAGGCATGCTCCGCGCCGGCTCTGAGGGCTGGGAGGGGCTGGCGCGGCCCAGGCGGTTCAGCTGCGCAGCCTGCGGGAAGGCCTTCAAGCGCTCGTGGGAGCTGCTGAGCCACGAGGTGGTGCACACGGCCGCGCGGCCCTTCCGCTGTGGCCTGTGCGCGGCCGCCTTCAAACGCCACTCGGACTGCAAGAGTCACCGGCTGGTGCACAGCGACGAGCGGCCGCACGGCTGCGACGCCTGCGGCAAGCGCTTCAAGCGAGCCAGCAACCTTCAGGTGCGGTCCCCGGGGCGGGGCCAAAAGAGGCGGGGCCTGCAGAAAAGAAGTAGGGCTGAACCGGGGGCGTATCCAGAGGTGGGCGGGGCCTGTAGTAAGGGGCGGGATCTGAGGGAAAGGGGCGGGGCAGGGCGTTGAACCAGATGTTCTTCAGCAGCTCAGTCGCGTCTGACTCTGCGACTCCATGGACTGCAGCACGCCAGGCTTCCCCGTCCTTCACTATCTTCCGGAGTTTGCTCCAACTTACGTCCATTGAGTCCAGGGACCCTGAAATTCAGGACTCTCTCCAGATCCACCATCCCCAGGGTGCACTTTGACCCCTTCTAGCAGGCATAACCCTCTAGCCTGGAAGGGAGACAGGGAGGCTTGGGCCTCTGGGCAGGGCTGTCCATCTGTGGGTGCAATAACCCCTGAGGCCTGGGAAGTCCCTGCCAGCTGACCTGGGCCACCAAGTTCTAGTGCGCAATTCTGAGGATTCCAAAAATTGTGAATTCGAACCTAGGCTTCTAGATCATGGTGAAGGTCTATTTGTTAAGGAGAAGGAAGAACTTATTTTATGTGATAGTTTGATTTGCAGTTTTAAAAAATGCTTAAACCGTTGGTATGTGTACCTTCATGGGCTTCCCTGATGGCTCAGTTCAGTTCAGCTCAGTGTCTCAGTCGTGTCCGACTCTTTGCGACCCCATGAATCACAGCACGCCAGGCCTCCCTGTCCATCACTAACTCCCGGAGTTCACTCAGACTCACGTCCATCGAGTCAGTGATGCCATCCAGCCATCTCATCCTCTGTCATCCCCTTCTCCTCCTGCCCCCAATCCCTCCCAGCATCAAAGTCTTTTCCAATGAGTCAACTCTTCACATGAGGTGGCCAAAGTACTGGAGTTTCAGCTTTAGCATCATTCCTTCCAAAGAAAAGAATTCACCTGCCAAACAGGAGGCACTGAGTTCAGTTGGGTTGGGAAGAGCCCCTGGAAAAGGGAATGGCAACCCACTCTAGTATGCTTGCCTGGGAAATCCCATGGACAGAGGAGCGTGAGGGCTACAGTCCATGGGGTCTCAAGAGTCGGGCGTGACTCAGCGACTAAACCAACAAATGTATACTTTCATCTAGTCTCTTTCCCGGAGACCTACGAGGACTAGGGGTGAATTTGTCTGGAGAGGAGTGTAGCGCAGAGGATGCGGGTCCTCACTCCCTCTGCTGTCCCTGTCCCCAGGAGCACCGCCGCATCCACACAGGCGAGCGTCCCTTTCCCTGCCAGTCCTGCCCGAAGCGCTTCAAGACCCACTACGAGCTTCACCGCCACGAGCCGCTGCACGCTCCCTCGCGGCCCTTTCTCTGCCCGGACTGCGGCAAGGCCTTCGCTGCAGGGCCGACCCTGCTTCTCCACCGGCGGCAGCACTCTGTGGACAAGCCGCATGCGTGCGGGGTGTGCGGTAAGCGCTTCACCCACAGTCACAGCCTGCGGGTGCACGAGCGGGTGCACACAGGCGATCGGCCCTTCGTGTGCCCGCTGTGCGCCAAGGCCTTCAAGCAGTCCAACGCGCTGGCCTCTCACCGCCGCGTGCATTCGGGGGAGCGGCCCTACAGGTGCGCCACGTGCGGCAAGGCTTTCAAGCAATCGTCCTACCTGGCCATCCATGGGCGCACGCACACGGGCGAGCGGCCCTACCCCTGCGACGCCTGCGGCAAGCCTTCTCCAGGCCCTCGCTGCTCCTACAGCATCGCCGGGTACACAGCCCCGTGCGCCTCCACGTCTGTCGCTTCTGCCCCAAGCACTTCAAGGACCTAAACTACCGCGCAGTCCACGAGAGGCTGCACACGGGAGACACGCCCTACAAGTGTGATCTCTGTGGCAAGGGCTTCACGCATCCCAGTAACCTGCTGCAGCATCAGAACAGGCATCCGGATGGGTGAGGGTGGGGTGTGGGGCCGCGAGGAGGCCACCGAGGGCTCCATGTCCCCAGAGCTGGAATGGGAGGGAACCCGGTCCAGTAGACGCCCAGGTTCAGACAGCGCGGTCCAATAGCATCTCTCCAGAAACACTGCATCTAGGCCGTCCAGTATCTCAGCCCCTGTGGTTCCTTTGAGCGTTTGAAACATGGTTAGTGCCCCTGTGGACGTGATTTTTGGGGGAAGGGTGTAACTTTTTAGTTTGCAGTTCTTTTACGACTCACGAGAAGTTGCAAAAATCAGCGCAGAGCTTTCCCATGTAGCCTTCACCCAACTCCCCGCCATGGATACCTCTTAGCCTTCCTGGCACCACGTGCCTGCACTCATGCTCAGTCCTGTCCGATTGTTTGCAATGCCCTGGACTGTAGCCCGCCAGGCTCCTTTGTCCATAGGGTGTCCCAGGCAAGAATACTGAGTGGGTTTCCATTTTCTTCTCCAGGGCATCTTCCCCACCCAGAGATTGAACCTGTATCTCTTGCACTGGCAGGCGGGGTTTTTGTTTTTACCACTGAGCCACCTGGGAAGTCCCAGCATACTGCCAATAGCCAGGAAATTGACTCTGATAAGATTCTGTTAACTCAGGTACAGCTCTTATTCAGAGTTCACCAAAACATACGTGACTGTTTAAGCTCACTGAATTTAAATCAGTTTTCATTTGAAGAGCCACCGGTGTCTAGTTGCTGCCATCCCGGACAGTGCAAGTCTAAGGCCTGAAGGCCGAGGGATGCCGGGCGGTGGCTGTGACTTTTGAAGAGTTGCTGACACGCCCATGTGAGGCACGTAATACTCTTGAGAAGGACTTTGCAGAGGACCTTTAACAAAGCCTTTTTTTTTCCCCTTCCAAAGCCAAGAGGAAAGTTTATAAATCTCATTCCAGGGCAGAAAGTACACACACTGAAACCCAACACACTGCTATTATGTGGTGTAAATGTACAAGGTAATAAATTTGATCAAATCACAGCTGCTCCCAGGTGTAGCCTGTTAGGTGGCCCTTTGGCTGTTTCAGCTTTCCTTATAACTAAAACATCAGTGTGGTAATGAGGTTATGTGGTCATCTTGTGTCTTCCCATGCATAAAAAAGCGCTGAATTCCTTCACGTGGAATACCTGGTTTTCCTTGATTAACAATAATCATTTGATGTTCTGACTACCTGCCCTTTGTTGCAAAACCTCTATATGACCTGGGTCGTCCCCTTGCCTCCTCAGAGCAGTTCTCTCAGGGTCATCTGAGATGCTGCCTCCCAGGCTTGAAGTCCTAAAAATTTCCACCAAATAAAACATAACTGTCAACTTTCAGGTGGTGACTATTTTTTTTAAAGTCGACAATGCAATTGTCTATATAGTACTGTGCTGTAATAGATCTATAATATTTTTCACACAAATAATACATAAAAAACCAGACACTAAAAATAAAGAAAACATTTTTAATCTTAGAGAACCTCGAAAAGTACAGTAGTGCAGTACAGCAGCTGGCATACATGGGCTGGCACCGAGTGAACTGGAGAGAAGAATCACTAACCGGAGGAGAAACATGGTGGGAGATGGCAGAGCTGAAGGGTCGTCAGCAATAGGAGACAGAGGGCCAGCCACACATTCACCCACTCTTGCCGTTGATGGCGCAGATTCTGGTTCCTTGCTGGATTCAGTTTTATCTACTCCCGTGAAAAAACAATCCGGTGATGTCTGGTTCATAGCCCTCCCCCCCCACCTTTTTTTTCTCTTCTCATAGATGACACAGCAGCACTGGATTGCATTCTGAACAGCTGCCTCAACCTCCTTGTACCTTCTCTGTTCAGATCCTATGCTTCAAAGCACGAACAGTGTCTCCTGGAGTGAAGAAAATCCCCTTGCCCTTTCCTGCACCATGAATCTCTTCGGTTCTTCAGTGAGTTCTTCTTCCTCTTGTCTCTCGTCGTCCTTTTTCCGGGCTTTTGATTCCGTCAGGTCTTCATCAGTTTCATTAGTAAGCTCCTCGTTGCACACCAGAGAGTTCAATGAAGTCATCCTCTTGTAGATCTGGCTTGAAATAAAGGTCCGGGACCACAGAACTCGACGTAGTACTGTCCAGTGAAGGACGCAAAACACAACCACTTACAGAGAATACGTGGAGAAGACAATGTACTCCAGCTACGTTAACTAACTTATGTGGTTGGACATGATTGCAAACAACGTCCACATCTTTGAGAGTTCATAGCCTGCAGGTTTCATATGTAGGCGACTTACTGTATTCCCAGAGCTGGTCGAGCAAGGTAGCAGCCACATTATCAGTAGAGCAAAACCAAGCAGATAGTTAGTTTTAATCACATTGTATAGTGTATTTTAACTCAAAATATTGTAAACAAGTAGTCAGTATGGAAATTACTAATTTCATATTGATGTGCTCTTCTTCATGACAAGACTTCCAATCTATATGTATTTTTTAATGGAGAACTTGTCTCAATTCATACTCAGGCCCATTTCAGAATTCAAGAGCCACACAGCACTCTTTTTCTTCCTTCTGTAAATTAGAGACTCTTTGGTTGTCACAGGAAGTTGTGGATATGAGACCATCTATTGAATATCTTTCAGGAAAAGATGATTCTCAGCTTGGAGAGGGAAGAAGTCAATCTGGAAGTAATCTTACTGTTTTTCAGCAGCACAAAAGGGCAGATGGTTGGATAGCAGGATGAAAATATCCCAGTAATTCTCTTCAGTCTTGAATTTTTCTCAGGTTTATGAAACAAATAGAAGACAATGAAGTTGTTTGCACAATGGAAGAAAACAAAGCAACTTACCAGCAAAAGAATAGTGTAGGTGGCTTTGATTTAGGAGATAACTGGGAAGAGAGGCTGGGGCTGTGAATGTGCTGGGCCCTTTGGCGGTGTTTGTAGAGGAGATTCACCATGTAGATGCTGGACCACATCATGAGGATCACAAAGAGGAGATCTCGAATTATTATGACACTTCCAAATGCAACCGAATGATTCTGTCTCAGCTGATTCGTTTGGCAGTGTAGTGTCGAATACTCCAAACCAACAATCGTAACATTGTGATCAGCTTCTACAGTTTCAATGATGTAGCTATAGATGAGCATGTTGGTGATCCAGAAGAAAAGGAACGAGGAGTAAATGCACCTAGAGAGTTTAGATCTAAGCCACGCCCACCTCGAATGAACAGGACTGATGGTGACAGCTTGGCACCCACTCAGGAGAGCAGTGGTACCGATGGAAAGACCCCGGGTAACTCTATATATGTACAAAGTGGCCTTACAACCAACATCGTCCAGAAAATGTTTTACTCCGAAGGATGACACAGTGTCTGGTATCAACTTGAACAAGATGGTCAAAGCATTGACCGAGGTCAGATGTATACAGATCAAATCTATGGGTTTTTTCAGGTGATTTTTATCTAAGAAGATACACACAGAAAGCATGAAAAGCAGTGAGTTCCCCATGAACCCAATACTAATTTGAAATATGAAGAAAAGTCCCCAAATCACTTCACTTGGAAACATTATGAGATTGATGTTTTATTCACTATAATGGGGTCAACCAGGTTTAAAATAAAATCAGTTATATTGTGAAGTTATGGATAATGGAGGCTGTGAAAGGGTATAAGGATTGACAGTTCAGCGTCAAGGTGGTAGGAATGTTTAACTCTTCCATATTTCAGGCCAAGATGTGTCACTTCCAGACCCTCAGTTCCAGGAATTCTTGAGAATCTCTGATAGGGAATTAGGGTTCTAAAAAAGGGAGAATTCACAAATAATATTAGAATTAAAAAATGTTGCTAGGATGGAGAAGTTGACAAATATTAAAAGAGTGACATGATACTACAATTATCGCGCCAACTCACTGGGAAAGACCCGGATGCTGAGAAAGATCGAAAGTAAAAGGAGAAGAGGGGGACAGAGGATGAGATGGCTGGACGGCATCACCGACTCGATGGACATGAGTTTGAGCAAGCTCTGGGAGATGCTGAAAGACAGGGAAGCCTGGCGTGCTGCTGTCCAGGAGGTCTCAGAGTCCAACGTGACTTAGCAACTAAACGACAACGACACCATTATCTATGCCAATAAATTCGGATATTTAGGAGATTGGGGGACAAAACTCCAGAAGACTTTGACTTACCCCTCCCCAAGTATATTGACATAATAGAAAGACATAAGTATATAAAGTTCCTCATGATAACACTGATCAGTAGGAAAAATTCATCCAGAATATATATTAATGACAGTTTCGATGTTGAAGTGTGCCAAACACAGCAGATATAAATAACATCTATGAACCACTGCTAAGGAGAGAATAACAGAATATTCCATCCATCATATTATGAGCTTAACTTTGGAAGCAAAAAAATGACAAAATATGAAAAAGACAATGCCAACTCTATTTCATAAGCAAAAACGTTTTTAAAAAGTTACAGAATAACTATAAAATTATGTTTACAGTGCATAAAAACATCAAGCACTTAACCAAAGGTTTACTGAACATAAAAGATAAGCTGAACTGTTGAAACTTCATCTGCATGATTACCCAAACTAGTAGGCTAGAAGAACAAAAGTAGGTGATCACTTTAATACACGCAGAAGATCATATGATAAAATTTAAGATATTCAACATATATTTATGATAGAAATATTTTGGTATTAACAATGGAAAGGACTACTCTTACCCTCTCAAAAGCATCACCAATGGCAAGACTCCTAATTCAGGCCACATATGAAAAGCTTTACATTTGAGATCGGCACTAAGTAAAAATATTTTCTCTCACTCCTTCTATTCCTCATTTTTTCAGATTTCATGGCCTTTACTGTAAAGAAAGAAAGTGAAGAAGGAAGACTTTTTGTCATTGACAGTATATAAATTTAAAGAAGGAAACCAATAGAATCATTGGTTGAATTACTGGACTATTTAAGAGTGATTGTCAGGATTTCTGAAAGCAAAGTCAGTAAAAAAAATTTCTTTTGGATCTCTATGTTTTAGCATAAAAATAGTTTTTAAGTGCAATTTAAAGTGCTATTAATATAGCACAAAATCTGTTAAATCTAGGAGTTAATGTGGCAGTCCACTCCAGTATTCTTGCCTGGAGAATCCCATGGACAGAGAAGCCTAGCTGGTTACAGTCCACGGGGTCGCAAAGAGTCGGACACGACTGAGCAACTTCACCTTCACCTTAATGTATGATTAGAAATACGTAAAACCTCTAAGAGAAAACTATGGTATATATCTGTCTACATGTGATTAAAGCATTTTAATTGAAAACGATGTAAAATAATTTGAGATAAATGGCTTTATCCATAAAAACACAATAACAAAAGGTATTATCTATTAAAAATAAAATCTTAACATAGAAAAACAAAAGCGAGACATACTGATGGCTGGAAAAGGAATGAAGTGAAACTAAGAGGCAAATTTTATCACATGTGAATTTATAACAACTAAATGTAGAGAAAGGGCTTCCCCCCTGGTTCAGTAAAGAACCTGTCTGCAAATGCAGGAGACACAGGAGATGTGGGTTCGATCCCTGGCTTTGGGAAGATCTCCTGGAGGAAGGAAATGGCAACCCACTCCAATATTCTTGCCTGGAGAATTCCAGGGACAGAGGAGTCTGGCGGGCTAAGTCCAAGGGGTCTCACAGAGTTGGACACAACTGAGTGACGAAGCACAACTCAAATGTAGAGAATGAAGAAGAGACAAAAGGAAACATAAATAAAGGGTGATATTAGCTGATACATGGACCATATGGAGTTTTCAAATAGTTGCTAATAATATACTGAAAGTCAAAATACAATAAAGAAAATGTGATATGGTTTTAAATGGAAACAAAAAGAGGGACAGTGACGCAGTATTGAATACTACTGAGTAAAAGAAATGGAAGAATGAAGAAAGCAAAGCCAAAGAAAAGAGAATGGGGGCAATATTAGGAGAAAGAAGATAAAACACACTTCTATCGAACAGAAAATTAACTGAAGGTTAAGTCTGAAAAAATGGCAGACTCCATAAGGAAGTTTTGGATGGGGAAAGGGAATACTGGAAAGGTGTCCATACCACTGTCCCTTTCTTGCGGCTGAGAGTCTCACATCCTTAAGGAAGGCAGTCAGATTCCCCAAGAACGTGGAAGCGTTTTGGACAGGCTGGGTCTGACCCACAAAGTGTATATGGGAGACCAGAGAGCAGGACTTCTCCTCCCAGCGCATCCCCTTATCACCCTCCGTCTCCAGCTCCGTGTTTGCTGGGGTCATCCTGACGCACCCAGAGGGGCAGCAAATTGCTCTCCCAGATGCAAAGTGATTCTCATGGTAAACTTATTAGGTTTATTGACGAGGAGGCAAAGGCACCATCTGGGGATGTACATGTTCCCAGTAGAACTACATCGTGAACTTCAGCATCGAGAGACGTGATCAAAGTCAGTTTTCACTTCGCTGATGGAAATTCCCCCAGGACTTGTTAAACTCTGATCTCAGAGCAGCTCCTCAGAAATCACGGTTCACTTTTCCTCTTTAGCCTTTTATGCCTCCTGCTTTTTAAAAAAATTAATTAAGTTTAATTGGAGGCTGGTTACTCTACAATATTGTAGTGGTCTTGCCATACATTGACATGAATCAGCCATGGGTGTACATGTGTTCCCCATCCTGAACTTCCCTCCCACTTTCCTCCCCATCCCTTCCCTCTGGGTCATCCCAGTGCACCAGCCCTGAGCACCCTGTCTCATGCATCGAACCTGGACTGGCAATCTATTCCACATATGATAATATACATGTTTCAGTGCTATTCTCTCAAATCATCCCATCCTCACCTTCTCCCACAGAGTCCAAAAGTCTGTTCTTTACATCTGTGTCTCTTTCACAGTCTCGTATGTAGGGTCATCATCACCATCTTTCTAAATTCCACATATATTATGCCTCCTGCTTTTATTGTTAACTTTCCCCACAGCTTTGTTGAGATAGAGTTGACATGTAACAGTGTGTAAGTTTAAGGAATATAATGTGGTGATCTGATACGCTGAACTACATGGGTTTGCAAATGAGCAGATCCACTTATACATGGATCATTTTTCCCACTAAGTATGTACTATAGTGCTACACAATCCATGGTCGACTGAGTTCACTGATCCAAGACCACAAATACAGAGGGCTCGCTGGATTTTCAACGGTGCAGGCATCAGCACCCCTAACCTTCCTGTTGTTGGTCAACTGATATTGCAAAGTGACTGCCGTAATAAAGTCAATGTCTCAGTCATCTCACATAATTACCTGTGTGCCTGTGCCTCTCTGTGTGTGTAGATCATTCAAGATCTACACTCCCAGCAACTCTCAAGTATACAGTGCAGTATTGTTAATTAGTGTTAACTATAGTAACCAGGCTATTGACTAGAGTCCCAGAAATTATTTGTTTTAGAAATGGCAGTTTGTATCCTTTGACCAAGATCTCTCAATTTCCCCCATTGTCCAGCCCCTGACAATCACATTCTGCTGTCTGTTTCTAGGAGTCAGGCTTTCTTAATTTTCATTAAAAATTTTAAATTATGGTATCTTTTATTATTTTTAAAATGTTTACTGAAATTATGTTGTATTTGTTTCAGGTGTACGGCAAGGTGATTCAGTTATACATATACATAAATATACTCTTTTTTAGATTCTTTTCCCTTCTAGGACATTACAGAGTATTGAGTAGAGTTCTTGTGCTATAAGTAGGTCCTTATTAGTTATCTCTTTTATATACAGCATTGGGTATATGTCAATCCCAATCTCCCACATCTGCGATTCTGTTTCTATTTTGTAAACAAATTCATTTGAACCACTTTATTTGACACCACATATGAGCAACACCATTGGATATTTATCCTGAGTTAGACTTTTTTAGATTCCACATATAAATGAGATCATGTGGCTTGCCTTTCTCTGTCTGACTTATCTCGAAAAGCATAATAATCCTCAGTTTCCCAAACTGTTCCAAATGGCAGGCTTTCCTTTAAAAAAAATATTTATTTTTATTTATTTTGGTTACACTGGATCTCAGTTGTGGCTCTTGGGACCTTTAGTTGGTGCATGTGGGATGTTGGTCCCTGACCAGGGATCAAACCCAGACCCCTGGCATTGGGCGCACAGTCTTAGCCACTGGACCGCCAGGCAAGTCCCACCTGTTTGTTTTTTATTAATTGCATCCTGTTGATATTCACCAATCCAAAAACCCAGCCCTTCATAATTGCCCTATTTTATCCAGGCTTTGCCTATTAAAAGTTTTGGTTTTTTTAACTGAAATATTGTTGCTGGACATTATGTCTGTTAAGGTTTTAGCATGCTAGCGGCTAGGCAAAAAAAAATCTTTTTCAAATGAAAGACAATTACACAAGAGAAAATAGTTTGATCTTGAAGAGTAATGGAGAGCGTGGCAACATTCGTTTGTTTATCACAATATTCCTTGGGTGTTTATATGGGCTAGACATGAATCCAGCCATCTAGGATGCTGGCAATGACAAAGGAGACATATGCATTGCCCCTTCCCATACTGGACCAAAAAAATCACACCAAGAAACCCAAAGACTCTTATCATCTGAACGATCAGACATGTACCTGGAAGCAGGACCAGGTATGCCAAGACCTGGAGATGCAAGTGTCCAGCTGCCCTGGAATGTGACTCCAGGCTTGAAGTCCCAACACATAGACAGGACCTAAGCAAGATGGTAGCCTGCCCGGGTAAGAGGAGATTCCTCATGCAGGTGCCCCTGAATCTCTGGACAGTATCGTGGGGCAGGAGATGAGATGACATTGTGAAAATTCAGAAGAAGGATGACCAGTAGCGGAGGACCCCAAAATGACAGGGTCAGCTCCCCCAACAGTGTGACAAAGTCACCCCATCCTAACGAAACACATCAGCACACACAGAAAAAAATCAATGAAAGAGTCAGAGACTGTTTCATGGTATGGATTCTCCCACGCTGGTTTCAACTACTCCACTAGTCCCAGGAATTCAGTTGGTTTTATTTCTCCCCACTACATATAACAGTTCAGGGAATATCTTTGCATGTTCTTTCTCTGCATATAGATGCTCTCATGTTATAGAATTGATTTCTAAAGGTGGCTTTTGGGGTCAAGGGACAATTCAAAATTTTAACCTATGCTTCCACACTATTTAAAAAGTTTAAGGCCGTTCATAGCTCCTCCACTAATTTCATCTTATAAAGTCTTATATAAATGGTTCTTTGCATAATATTGCCCAAGGTGATGAATTTCTACTCTTGAAGACATTCCTTTCTGAGTCTTTATAAGTATCAAACAGGGAAAGTCCTTTACAAAACATGTTGTATTACAGAATTTTTTTTATATCCAGCATCCAGGGTTTGATAACCTATAGATCTTTTGGCCTATATCAGGGGTTATATCTCATTTTGATGAAATCATGTTTTCGATGTTGAGCTTATGTAAATAGATAAAACATTTTATAAGAATAATCATCAGGTTGTCTGAAGGATATGACACCTCGAATTAAGAAGGGTGACTGTGTATACATATCTTCATAAAAGTCATTTAGGATATTTTCTTTTTAAAAGCTGTTTATTCGTTTCCTTTTGACTGTGCTGAGTCTTCGTTGCTCCTAGGGCTTTTCTCTAGTTGTAGCAAACAGGGGCTACTCTTTAGTTGCACTACTGGGGCTTCTCATTGCAGAGACTTCTCTTGTTGCAGAGCATGGGTTTCTATGGCACACAGGCTTCAGTAGTTGTGGCTCAAGGGCTTAGTTGCGCCATGGCACGTGGGATCTTCCCAGACCAGGGATCAAACCCGTGTCTCCTTCATTGGCAAGCAGATTTTATCCACAGTGCCACCCAGGGTATTTTCTTGACATTCTAATTCAGTCTTTTTGTATGAGCCTTAATTTTGATGACAGATAAAATTTCATGGCAGGACCTATATATGACTTCTAGGAATTTCCTACAATTTCTGGGACACGTATAACATACCTCTATAGACACATCGTTAATAAACTGTTAATGTTACTTATTTGACAAAGCTGCCCAGGTAATTTAATATATCAAATATACCTAGTTAGTTTAATCTCTTTTTTCTCAATAAGGAGAGAAAACAAATCTTTGAGATATTTCAGGGGCCTCTGAATCTCTTAAAGTTAGTCCAAAGTCAAAAAGACTTTGTTTAGAATTTAACTTAATATTTTAAAAGTTTGTAAAAAATATTAAAGGGTTTTAAAACACTTAGTCAAATACGTCAGTTGGAATCAATGCTTAGTTATCCATTTAACCAAAATTACAAAGATTTCGTAGGCAAATACAGAAGCTAAGAGAAAACGTAGATCTTTTAATGCTATCAAGACCAGATCTACTTAAAAACCAAAGACACGATGAAATAACATAGAACATAACTAATTATTTTGACATGGCACAAGATCTTTATTTATTTACTTAGGCATATGACTTAAAGGTAAGGAAAAAGTTTTTTAGAAATCCTGGCTCAAAATTCAACTGCCAGTGCGGAAGACACAGGTTTCGACCCCTGGGTCAGGGAAGATCCCCTGGAGAAAGAAATGGCAGCCTACTCCAGTATTCTTGCCTGGGAAATCCCATGGACCGAGGAGCCTGGCAGGTGACAGTCCATGGAATCGAAAAAGGTCAGATGGGACTTAGGGACTGAACAACAATCAAGTGCAAATCAATTTTTTTAAATTGTCCTCTCAACAGAAAACCAAATTCCAATTTTGCATCAGTTGACTTTAGATATTGGGGGCTTCCCTGGTGGCGCAGAAGGTAAAGAGTCTGCCTGCAGTGCAGGAGACTCGGGTTTGATCCCTGGGCCTGGAAGATCCCCTGGAAAAGGAAATGGTAACCCACTCCAGTATTCTTGCCTGAAGAATCCCATGGACAGAGGAGCCTGGCAGGCTGCAGTCCTTGAGGTTGAAGAGAGTCAGACACGACTGAGTGACTGAACACCGCCACCAGTAGTTAACACTCCGAGCTTCCACTGCAGGGGGCTCAGGCCCCATCCCTAACTAGGGAACTAAGATCCAACATGCAACATGGCCAAAAATAAATATTAAAATTTTAAAAGGAAACCTATAAGACCTTGGCTGGACCTTGAGAGCATTAAACGGTGTGAGTTAGACAGTGAAGGACAAATGCTGTATGATCTCACTTACAAGTGATATCTAAAACATCCAAACTCATAGAAACAGCAGAAGGGCAGCTGTCAGGGGCTGGAGTGTGGGGGGAATGGAGAGATCTTAGTCAAAGGCCATGCATCTCCAGTTCTAAGATAAACAGTTTGGAGGAATCTAAGGGACAGCACAGTAAAGTATACTTAACAATACTGTATTGTTCACTTGAAAGTTGCTAAGCGAGCTGATCTTAAATATATTCTTATCGCACAGAAAATGATGGTAATTATGTGAAGTACTGAGATGTTAACCAACTTTTATTATGATAATCGCTTTGCAATATATACCTGCTTCAAATCATCACACTTTAAATTGACTCAATGTTATATATTGTGCTGCTGTGCTAAGTCAGCTCAGTCATGTCTGACTCTTTGGGACCCCATGGACGGTTGCCTGCCAGGCTCCACTGTCCATGGGATTCTCCAGGCAAGAATACTGGAGTGGGTTGCCATGCCCTCCTCCAGGGGCTCTTCCCGACCGAGGGATCGAACCCGGGTCTCTTATGTCTCCTCCGTTGGCAGGCGGGTTCTTTACCACTGGGGAAAGCTTCCTGGGGAAGCCCATGTTCTATATTGCTTTGTGTCAGAAAAGATGTTTTAAAAAAACAAGCTTCAGAAGAGGAGGCTGAGTTGGAAAAGTGAACGTATCCTCTGAGATGTTGCTCTGAGGTAGGCTTTTATCAGGTCCTGGGGGAATTTCCATCAGGGAGTGGAAATTAACTTTGCTCACTTGTCTAGATTCTGACGTTTACTTAATGATGTAGATCAACCTGGGAAAAGTACATCCCCAGATCATGCCTTTGCCTTCTTGTCAATAAACCTAATAAGTTTACCAGGAGAATCATTCTGCATCTGGGAGAGCAACTTGCTGCCCCTCTGGGTGCATCAGGATGACCCCAACAAACGGGTGCTGGAGACAGCAGGTGACAAGGGGACCCACTGGGAGGAGATGCTCTGCCATCCCATCCCTCATATACAGTCTTTGCGGGTCAGACCTGGCCTTTCCCAGATGCCTCACCTTCTTGGGGAAGCCAGTTGCTTTCAGTAAGGATCTGAGACACTCCGGTTTGAGAGCCAGAAAGAGGTATAAAATCCTTTTTTAATTTTCTTGAGGAGGAGGCAGAAGCCTGGTTCCACCGCCAGGAATCAAACCCATGCCCTCTGCAATGGGCAGCGCAGATTCTTAACCACTGGACTACCGGGGAAGTCCCTAAAAATCTTTTCAATAGTTTCTCTCCCAATCCCAAGCTTCCCTACAGAGATTTCATTATTTGCTCAGATATAATCTGCTAATTTTTTGCTTGATATGAATATATTTATCTTCTTTCTCACAATATTGTCACGATTTCTTTTCCTTCAGGTATGTTGTTTTTTATACTTTAGTCTTTTCCTTTTTTAGTATTTCTTAAATAATGTTCCTTAAATTTCTTAAATAATGAACAGCTGTTCATTACTCTTTCACTGTCTACAATTCATTTTCCTTTTAAAACTCAATCATATTTTCTACATTGTACTTTTGACTTTTTTGTTTCTTAAAAGCTATTTAAAATTCCAAACAATTTCACTTGGCAAATACCTCCTCTTTTGTAATGCTTTTTTGGGTCTCTTTATTGTCTACATTTTTTGCTTACAGTAAACTTGTATGTCAGTTTTAAAAATTCTAAAAATGAAGCTGATGATTCTATCAGTTTCCTTTTAAACATGTATAGATTCTGTTAATGATTAAAGATAGTGATAAAATTTTTTTCTGATTTTTTTCTTGCTTTATTACAAAGCCCAGGAAATCGGAAATCATGAAACTCCAAATTCCAAGAAACATGGATCAGGTAATAACCTTGTGAATTTGAACGTCAGTCTTAATGGAGGTCATACCATTCTTACACTGTATCTGTAAGCTGACTAATTCTGGTTCTGTAACAAGCACATAAAATTGTTTACAAGAAGATATGGATTGGAGATATTTTACAGTCAGCAATACATATGGAATATTAATTAGTTTGGGTTTTATCAGCCTGACTGCTATTTCAGGCTAAAAAATTCCATGTTGTGGGAACAGACCTTTATATTGTAAAATGTTTAGCAACATCCGTGGCCAATACCCATTAGATGCCAAAACTCTGTAGTGCTTACTATTAAGAACAGAAAATGTCACTGAAAAATGCAATTGACCTATGGGACAAAGGCAGCATGAGGCAAATTGTCCACTTGGAAAATTCTATATGAGATGATTCGTGTTGGGAGTGGGAAGCAATGCAGTGCTGCATATAGGATCTTAGTTCCGGGACCAAGGGTTGAACCTGCACCCCCTACATTGAATGCACAGAGTGTTAGCCACTGGAATGCCAGGGAGGACTCTGAGTTGAATGTTTAAGTGGTAATTGTCTTAGAAGTATTATATAATGTAGTTAAAATTCTAAACGTGAACTTCAAATATATATGATTCTCTTTAGGTTTTAGAAATGTAACATTCTCTCGAAATGTCAGACTATTGAAACGTATGGGTTCAGATACAAAAGGCAATTCAATACTCTTAAGAAAAATGTTTTCTTTTTTCAAGAAATATTATATAGATTTGTGCACGTGTTTTCTTTTTCTAAGATTTGTTTTTGTGTGTGGACCATTCTTAAAGTCTGCATTGAATTTGTTATGCATTGCTTCTGTTTTACACTTTGGGGTTTTTTGGCCGTTAGGCATGTGGGCTTTAAGCTCCCTGATCAGGGATCGAACCCCCACCTCCTGCACTGGAAGGTGAAGTTCTTTAACCACTGAACCACCAGGGAAGTCCCTGTGGATAGCATATTCATTATATTTGGTCAATTAAAAACAGAAAAAACTTGGAGAGTTAAAAATAATTCTTGAATCCCACTTCCTGGAGGGAATCTTTTTAGCAGAGAAACGCTCGCTATACCTCTGTTTTTTTCTCTTTCTATGAGTGATTTCTCCCAAATTGGAATCAGTCTGTATACAGCTTTTCTGTCTTGCCATTCATTGTCTCTCATTTGCATTCCCCATATCATCTTTTAAACATTCTTTTTTTGCATTCTTTTCCATTATGGTTTAGCCCGGAATATTGAATACAGTTTCCTGTGCTATCCAGTAGGACTTTGTTGTTTATCCATCCATATACAGCAGCTTCCATCTGCTAATCTCAAACCCCCAATCCGTTCCTCTCCCCCAGCCCTTGGCAACTACAAGTTGTTCTCTGTCTCTGAGTTGGTGTATGTTTTTCAGATAGATTGGATTTTGCATGTTTTAGATTTCACAGGTAAGTGATGTCACGTGGTATTTGTCTTTCTCTTTCTCACTTACTTCACTTAGTTCTCTAGGTCCATCCAGGTTGCTGCAATTCTTCTTCATGACTGAGTAGTATTCTACTGGGGCTTCCCAGGCGGCTCTAGTAGTAAAGAACCCACCTGCAGTGCAAAAGACAAAAGATCGAGACACTGGTTCGATCCCTGGGTAGGGAAGATCCCCTGGAGTTGGGCACGGGCAACCCATTCCAGTATTCTTGCCTGCAGAATCCCAAGGACAGAGAAACCTGGTGGGCTACAGTTCATGGGCTGGCAAAGATTTGAACTTGACTGAAGCTACTTAGCATGCACACAATAAGAATTCTATTGAATATATGTACCAAAAATGCCTTCTAGAGACTTCCCTAGTGGTCCAATGGCAAGACTCCGTGCTCCCGGTGCAGTGGGCCTGTGTTCAATCCCTGGTCAGGAAACTAGATCCCACGTGCCACAATTAAGATCCAGTGCAGCTAAGTAAATCAATGTTCTTTAAAACGCCTTCAAAGATGCAAAGTAAAATTTGCCTTTTATTTAATTTGCCCAACATGCCATAAGTAATATATTAGAATTAATGTTAGTATTTGAATTACACCCTCTTCATAAAACTGAATTCTGTACTCAAAAATTCTCAAGAATCCTTGTAATCCAGTTCTGAAAGAGCCATATGTGGGTGTGAAATACAGAAACGTTGAACAGACTCTATAATTTATAATTTCAGGATATAATCTATTTTGCTTTGTTTGAAGTCTGGTTGACCTAATGAAAGCCATAAAACAGGATTAAGATAATGCTTGCAAGTGATGCGGTTTTGGAATTTTTCTTCATGTCTCAGATCTGTATTGGGCTCATGGGGAACTCGGTCCTCTTCAAGTTAAAAATGTGCACTTTCATAACTCAGTCTCACCTGAAAAAGCCCATTGATGTCATCATATTCATCCACCTGACTTTGGTCAATGTCTTGACCATCATGTTCAAGTTGATACCAGATGTCATGTCATCCTTTGGAGTACGGCATTTTCTAGACGATGTTGGCTGTAAAGCAACTTTGTTCACACACAGAGTTACCCGGGGTCTTTCCATCTGTACCACCGCTCTCCTGAGTGCCTACCAAGCCATCACCATCAGTCCTGGTCATTCTAAGTGGGGGTGGCTTAAATCGAAACTCTCTACGTGTATTTACCCCTCTTTCGTTTTCTTCTGGGTCATCAACATGCTCATCTATATCCAATCATCAAAACAGTAGTAGCCAATCTCAACTTCACAGTTGTTGGTTCTGGGTATTCCACACTATATTGCCAAACTAACCAGCTAGAACACCACTACTATTCAATGGCATTTTTGAGTGTCATCTTGATTCGAGATCTCCTCTTTGTGAGCCTCATGGTGTGTTCCAGTCTCTACATGGTGACCCTTCTCTACAAACACCGCCAGAGAGCCCCGCATATTCACAGCCCCACCCTCTCTCCCCGGCTGATCCAAGCCACCCACATCATTCTTCTGCTAGTCAGTTGCTTTGTCTTCTTTTATTTCTCAGACAACTTTATTACCCTTTATCTATTTTATAGACATGAGAAAAATTGGAGACTGAAGAGAATGAATGGAATCATTTCTTCCTGCTATCCGATGATCTGTCCTTTTGTGCTGATGAAAAATAATAAAATTGTTTCCAAATGCATTTCTTCCATTTCAAAGATGAGAATGACCTTTTCTCGAAGAACACCGAAGAGATGACCTGATGCCCGCAGGCAATGTAAGGGTCTCTGGAATGATTTATACAAAGAAGAAAATGCCACATGGCTCTTGAACCCTTAAAATGGGGCTAGTTGGCTAAAATGAGATGAAATGTAAATTAAAAATACACACAGATTTGAATCTCACAAGGAAGAAGAGTACATAAAAGCCCATTAATAATTTTCCTATTTCACATTGATTACTTGTTTCTATTATAATAATTTGGGTTAAGCAAAATGTAGTATAGTCATATCATTAAGTAATCTGCTTTGTTTTACTGTTTTGTTTTTTTTAACTGCAGCTACTAGAAGATTTAAAATTACATTTGGGACCCATCTTATATTTCTATTAATGTACACTGCTCTAGGGAAAGTCATTTATCTATTTAACAAATAGACACAGCATGTTTAGGCATTAGACATGTTCTAAGCTCTCAAAAGAGGAAATGGCAACCCTCTTCAGTGTTCTTGCCTGGAGAATCTCAGGGACGGGGGAGCCTGGTGGGCTGCCGTCTGTGGGGTCACACAGAGCTGGACACAACTGAAGTGACTTAGCAGTAGCAGCAAGCTCTCAAAAGAGTGGGGCATGCATGGGTGATTAACAGAGTCAAAATATAATTACTGGGGAGATTATATGCAATGTTCTCTATAAAATGTAAATGCACATAATAGAGCTATAAATTATTCAAGCAGCTAATACAACATTGTAAGTAAACAATATTTCACTAAAATAAATCTTTCTTAAAAGGAAAGCAATAATTTGAGCAGGATAAGTGAACTGAAAGTGCTGGGACTCTCACCCTTATGCACAGCGAAGTGCAGGAGGTATCTTTATTCAATGTCTGTGTGAATCTATCCATGATAATAATCCCACGAATGCTGTGCTCATATATTTGCAATTTTCAATATGCTATGTGATGATAATGTCAATGAAATGTGTCCCTCCATTTTCAGTAATTCTTTATTAAACACAGCCTGACACTTTCCTATCTACTCTGCTGCAACATTTGCTTTAAATAGATGGAATTTACGCATTTCTTTGTTCTGCACCATTTTTCTTCGTCTTCAGCTTGTGTTGTTTTGAAGCCTTTGTTCGGTTGATTCATTGTTTGCTTTAAGTCCTCAGGGTTATGATGAAAGTGACACAGAGCAATCTGAGCAATCTTTGCTCAGAATAGTTGATGTATTCCACTTTGCCCAGGCATAGGATTATGGGTTTAACCCATAATCGTTCACTTTCCCCCTGACTTCCAATTTTCCCTGGTGCAAATGAAATGAGTGATTCTTTTCCTTTGAAGAAATTTCATTTTCTCCATGAGCTTTTAAAATTGAACTTTAACATAGAAATAAAACTTATGATTACCAAAGGGGAGGGAGAGGGTGGGTAAATTAGGAGAATGGGATTAACATACGTACACTATTATGTATAAAACAGAGGGCTTCCCAGGGTAGTGCTAGCAGTAAAGAATCCAATGCAGGAGATGCGAGAGATGTGGGCTCAATCCCTAGGCAGAAAGATTCCCTGGAGTAGGAAATGGCAACCCACTCCAGTAATCTTACCTGGAAAATCCCATGGGCGGAGGAGCCTGGTTGCAGTCCATGGGGTCGCTAAGAGTCAGACAACACTAAGCAAATTCACTTTCACTTTTCACTTTCATGCATTGGAGAAGGAAATGGCAACCCACTTCAGTACTCTTGCCTGGAAAATCCCATGGATGGAGGAGCCTGGTAGGCTGCAGTTCATGGGGTCACGAAGAGTCGGACACAACTAAGCAAATTCACTTTCACTTTTCACTTTCATGCATTGGAGAAGGAAATGGCAACCCACTCCAGTATTCTTGCCTGGAGAATCCCAGGGACGAGATAGCCTGGTGGGTTGCCGTCTATGGGGTCGCACAGAGTCAGACATAACTGAAGCGACTTAGCAGCAGCAGCAGCATTCATATGCGCAAGAGACTCTTGAAAAGCAAGGAGAAAAAAAAAAGAAAAGAAAAGCAAGGAGATCAAACCAGTCAATCCTAAAGGAAGTCAGTCCTGAATATTCTTTGGAAGCACTGATACTGAAGCTGAAGCTGAAGCTCTGATATTTTGGCCACCCGGGGCAAAGAGTCAATTCATTGGAAAAGACCCTGATGCTGGAAAAGACTGAAGGCAGGAAGAGAAGGGAACAATAGAGGAGGAGATGGTTGGATGGCATCCCTGACTTAATGGACATGAGTTTGAGCAAACTCTGGGAGATAGTGAAGGACAGGGAAGCCTGCTGTGCTGCAGTCCATTGGGTCGAAAAGAGTTGGACAAGACTTGGCAACTGAACAACAAGATATCAAAACAAGCTCTGTGTTAATCAGTGGATGCCTGTGTGAATAAAATGTGGTATATATATATTTTTCCTGTCTCTATAATGAAATATTATCAGTTATTAAAAACTAAAGAAGGGGAGGGATGAACTGACAGTTGGGGTTAGTAGATCCAAACTATTACATATAGCATGGGTAAGCAAGGTTCTATTGTAGAGCATAGGGAACTGGATTCAATATCCTGGGATAAACCACAATGGAAAACAATATAAAAAAGAAAGTATGTATGTATATAACTGAATCACTTGGCTATACGCCAGAAATTAATGCAACATTGTAAATCAACCATACTTCAATAAAAAAGTAAATTTTAAAAAATGAAGAAAATCTTGCCACAATGTGGATGGATCTTGAGGGCATTATACTATGTGAAACAAACTAGGCAGAGAAAAACAAATACTGTATGATCTCACTTATATGTGGAATGTAAATATGTCAAACTCACAAAAGCAAAGATAAGATTGGTGGTTGTTGGGACTGTGGTGTGGGGGAAATGGGGATATCTGAGTTAAAGAGTATGAGCTTCCATTTCTTAAATGAATAGATTTGGGGGATCTTAAAGGGCAGCATGGTTACTATAGTAGATGTTGTTCAGTTGCTAAGTCATGTCCCACTCCTTGCAACCTCAGGGACTGTAGCACACCAGGCTTCCCTGTCCTTCACTATGTCCTGGAGTTTGCTCAAACTCACGTTCATTGAGTTGATGATGCCAACCAACCAGCTCATCTCTATCGTGTCCTTCTTCTGGACTCAGTCTTTCCCAGCATTAGGGTCTTTTCCAATGAGTCAGCTCTTCACATCAGGTGGCCAAAGTATTGGAGCTTACTATAGTTAACAATACTGTATTGTATATGTGAAAGTTGCTAAGAGAGTAGGTCTCCAATGTTCTGATTATTAACAGTATGCTAATTCTGTGAGGTATTGAGATGTCAGCTAACTTTATTACGGGAATCATTTTGCAATGAACACCTGCATCAAAACAACACACTGTAGATCTTAAACTTTTGTTGTTGGGATTTAGTCACCAGGTTGTTTCCGACTCTTCTGGAACCCATGGACTGCAGACGTTACAGACTTAAACTTACACAGGGTTATATGTCAATTACACTCCAGCGGAGCTAGCAGCTCTTGGCGGGGAGAAAGCCTAAAAGAGGAAGCACAGCAAGGAAACTGGAAAAGTGAGCTTCCGCTCTGAAGAGCTGCTCTGAGGCCAGATTTTATCAAGTCCTGGGGGAGTTTCCATCAGTGGAGTGGCAACTAACTTTGATTTCAAATTTTCTAAAGTTTACTTTTTAATATAGTTCAACTGGGGGGAAATTACATCCTCAGAGGATGACTTTGTCTTCTCATCAATAATCCTAATAAGTTTACCATGAGAATCATTTTGCACCTGGGAGAACAATTTGCTGCTCCTCTGGGAACATCAGGATGACCCCCAACACGGTGCTGGAGACAGCAGGTGACAAGAGGACCCCCTGGGAGGCTTTGTGGGTCAGACTCAGCCTTTCCAAGAAGCCTCTTTTTTTTGGCAGAGGCCGGCTGCTTTCAATAAGGGTCTGAGATACTCAGTTTTGAGAAGAGAGAGGTTATGAAAATCTTTTCAAGATTCCCATTCCTTATCCTAAGCTTCCCTACAGAGACTTCTTCTTTTAAATTGCAAATTTAATCCTCCATCAATTTTCTGTTTGATATGATTGTAGTTTATCTTCTTTCTCATGATATTGTCACTATTTCTCCTTTCCTCCATAGATATTATTTTTCATTTCCTCATTATTTTTCCTTAGTATTTCCTATTCTTGCCCTGTATTATTTTATTATTCACAATATATTTTACAAAACTATATCTGTCTTTCTTCCTACACTGTGTTTTGACATTTTTATTTTTAACAACTATTTGAAAATTCCAAACCATTCCATGTATTGGCTAATACTTCTCCTTATTTTATGCTTTACTTTCACTTTTCACCTTTATACTCTACACCTTAGTTGATATTTATTTACACTTGATATCATGTCAACCCACTCCAATGTTCTTGCCTGGAGAATCCCAGGGATGGGGAAGCCTGGTGGGCTGCTGTCTATGGGGTCTCACAGTGTCAGACATGACTGAAGTGACTTAGCAGCAGCAGCCTGCCTCTCAGGTTCATTTAATTTCTCATTTTTACAATCTTTTGTTATACTTGCTTTTGTTTTTCCCCGCATCACTCTATTTTTATAATATCCTTTGTTTCAAATTATAATATACTAATTTTATTTTTAGAGTACTTGAGTCACATTTACCTTAACTGATAACATCATTCTTCTTAGAGGTTTTGTACATTTCTTATTGTTGTTTAGTCACTAAGTCATGTCACTAACTCATGAGCAATAGCCTTCCAGACTCGTCTGTCCATGGGATTTCCCACGCAAGAATACTGAAGTGGGTTACCATTTCCTTCTCCAGTACATTTCTTATTATATACTAATTCCTAGGACCAACAAATTTTCATGGTTTCTAAAAGATGCTATTTTTTTATATTGCATTTAAAAATTTTTCATGCTGGCATATAGAAATCCAAATGATTTTTGTTCTGACTCTTCAGGACTCTTGAAAATTGTTCTTAAAAAAAATTCTAATTATTTAGCCAATGATGCTATCAGTTCCCTTCTTAAAATTTATGGACTCTTTTAATGATAAAAGATAGTGGTAAGTAATTCTAATTTTTTGCTTCTTTCTTTACTATAAAGCCCAGGGAGGGACTTCCCTAGCGGCCTAGTGGTTAGGACTCTGCTTCGACGGCTGGGGGCATGGGTTTGATCCTTGGTCACAGAACTAAGATCTCAAAAGTCATGCTACTGGGCGAAAAAAAAAAAGAATCTGAAAACATGAACGATAGAAGTGATGAAGCAGATATTTTTACTCACAGCCGATCTCAAAGGAAAAGTTTTCAGTATACAGCGTTTAATATAATACTACTTCCACTGTTGGATAGCATCACTAACTCACTGGACATGAATTTGAGCAAACTCTAGGAAATAGTGAAGGACAGAGGAGCCTGGTGTGCTGCAGTCCATAGGGTCACAAAGAGTGTGACATGACTTAGCAACTGAACAACTGCCATTGTAAATTTTTGTCTGGGTACAAGATCATTCCTTCCTAGTGCTACATAACTAAACATTTTTATCATAAGTACGTACTGAATTTTGTCACATGATTTTTTTGCATACACTGAAGTGACAATATATTTTTGTTCTTTGTGAGCAATCACACAGATGAAGTTTCAAATGTTAAAATTAGCTTCCAGTTAGGGATAATTCTATGGCCAAGTGCTTGATTCTTTCTGCATATTGTGGACTCAGTTTTTCCAGTCATTTTGATGGATTGCTTTGAATTTGGTTCCTGAAATAATCTCATATTATTGTCCTTTTCATTATAAGTTATGTTTTGCTACCAAGGTCATACTAATCTCATAATGTGATTAATGGAATGTTCTCCTTTTTTTCATCCTCAGCAGTTGTTTGTATATATTATTTGTTTCTAAAGCGTTTGCCATACTTCACCATCAAGCATTCTTTAGAATTTCTTATGGAATGATTTTTACCCACTCTTCAATTTGATCATGAGGAGCATTGTCTATGTATGACCTTCTATGACACAAATATCTTTCTTTTGGTAAGTTAACTCTTAAGTATTTGTCCATATCTCCCAAATTTCCAAATTTATTGACAAAGTTAATCATACTTTCATATTATTTTCTAGTATTTGCAGCTTCTGTGTTGCTATCCATTTAACATTTTAAATCTCGATAATACTTGTGCTTACCTTGAGGAAAGTGGAAAGTCTCACTGAAAAGTGAAAAGTGTTAGTCACTCAGTCATGTCTGACTCTTTGTAACCCCATGGACTCAGGCTCCTCTGTCCAAGGAATTCTCCAGGCAAGAATACTGGAGTGGGTTGCCATTCCATGGGATCTTCCTGCCCCAAGGAATCTTCCTGTCCCAGGGATCGAACCCAGGTCTCCTGCATTGCAGGCAAATTCTTTGCCATTTGAGCCCCAGGGAAGCCCACATGGCCTTGTGCTTACATTTATGTATGTACTGTAGGGGGCTTCCCAGATGGCACTAGTGGAAAAGAACCCACCCGCCAGGGCAGGAGGCATAAGGGATGCAGATTAGTCCCTGGATCAGAAAGATCCCCTGGAGAAGGGCACGATAACCCATTCCAGGATTCTTGCCTGGGGAAGCCCATTGGACAGAGGAGCCTGGTGGGCTACAGTCCATGGGGTTGCATAGAGTCAGACACAACTGAAATGAGTTAGCACACACACATGTACTATATGTCCTCACAATTCTTTTTATGTGCCAGAATTGTTGTATACCGTGTTCTACAGAAAATTTAGAATATTAAAACATATAGGTCCAGATATTAAAATGCAATCTAGGGACATCTGGTCAACCAGGTCAGTTTGTGATGCGGTAACTTGTGGAGATATCTATGTGTGTGTGTGTGTTAGTCAGTCCTGTCCAACTCTTTGAGACCCCATGGACTGTAGCCTGCCAAGCTCCTATGTCTATGGAATTCTCTAGGCAAGGAAACTGAAGTGGGTTGCCATTTCCTTCTGCAGGGGATGTCTATGGAGTCTGCCAAACCTGAGGAAGCTGAAGCCAAGTGCATGATTGTTGGCTTGTGGCCGTTTGGGAGGATAAACAAGCTGGGATCTAGTACTCTTAAGAAAAAAATGCCCTCTGACATGCAAATTTCATATAGGCCCGACACGTCCTAGGTAACATACTACATAAGTTTTTTGTTATTATTAACCTTTTGGCTGCACCATGCAGTATGTGGGATCTTAGTTCTCCGACCGGGGACTGAACCCATGCCCCCTGCGTTGGCAGCATGGAATCTTAACCACTGCACCACCAGGGAAGTCCCAATATACTAGAAATAGGATGTTAGTATTTGAATTCCACCTTCTTCAGAAAACCTGATTCTCTACTCTAAGATTCTCAAGAATTCTCTCCATAGCGGGGCCTGAAATACAGAAGGGTGGAACATTTCACACCCTCTCCTCCTACTGAACTGTCAATCATTAATTTCTTTAACAAGCTCCATTATAATTTCCCAATATACTCTATTTTGTTTCATTACAAACCAGGTAAACTTAATTACTATATCTAAAATCAATAAGATATGTTACAAGTGTGAAATTTTGGGGTTTTTCCATATGTTTCAAATTTGTGCCGCGTTCATGGGAAATTCATTGCTTTTCATGTTCTATATGTACATCTTCTTAACTCATTATCATATGAAAAATCCAATAGATTTTATATTCACACATTTGACCTTGGTCAACATTTTGAATATCATGTCTAACTGGATACCACATTTCATGTCATCCTTTGGAGATAGATCTTTTCTGGACAATACAGGTTGTAAAGCAACTTGGTATGCATAGAGTTACCCGGGGTCTTCTCATCTGTACCACCGTTCTCCTGAGTACCTACCAAGCCATCACCATGAGTTCTATTCATTCTAACTGGGCATGACTTAAGTCAAAACTCTCTATGTGTGTTTACCCCTCTTTCCTTTTCTTCTGGGTCATTAACATGCTCATCTATACCCACATCATTAAAACTATAGACACCAGACACAATCTCGTGATAGTTGGTTCTTGGCAATCTCAGATACGCTGTCAAACTGTGCAAGCCACACCACACAATTCAATGGAATTTTTGAGCGTCATGTTGATTTGAGATCTTCTCTTCGTGTTCCTCATGGTATGCTCCAGTCTCTACACATCTCTACCATCATCTCTAGTAACCAGTGCAGGAAGCCAACAATAAACTCTGGAATATTTGGCCCCAAACTGCCAGGATTTAATTAATAATTTGATCATTTTTGCCCTGACTTCCCACTTAGTGCCAACTGGAAAAAGCCAGATATTCACCCCCCTCCCCTTCTAGTTCACCTGCTGTCCGATTTTAGTGCTCCAGGCCAACAGCCCCCCATCATGGTTTACCTGAAGCCTTCCCTGTGTTTTTTTTTAGGGAGCTCTCCACTCTGCCTGCCTTTGAGTCTCTGCTAAATGCAGGTGATGGTGGCTGACTCCCTTGCTAGAGCCAGCTCTGAACAGTAGCCTTTCCTTGTTCTCCTTCTGGGTTTCTCTTTTGATTTCCAGGTTGTCTCAATCCTCTATTCAAACCCACAAGAGTTTTCTCACATGAATGAAGCTTTCCATGGTTATTCTCATAATATTCTATGTCCCTCTCACAGCATAACTCACGCTTCAATTTCTGTCTCCATACTCTCTGGCCAGTCATAAGGAAGCACTCAGTGTTGACAAAAACAGACTATGTGATTTCCCATTTTGGCATCTTTGCACATTTGTCCTTCACGTAGCACTGATTCTCTGTCTGAAAAATAAAAAATCTCAACCCAAATGCTGTCTCCTTTGTTTCCAGACCTTCATAGCGGTGTGTTTCTATCTCTTTTTGCCTCTTTAAACTATTTTGCATTTTGCTCTCTGCAGTGAGCTACCCCTTTGATAAAAGGTGATTCTGAGATCACCACTGGATGACATGATAAATAACGAAAGTACATTCGTAAGCAGTCTATTTTCACTTATCATGTTTTTATTGTTGGCAGCCAAGTAGATGGTACTCCAGTTTCCAGCCCACTAAAATGAACATTTATATTGACTCATATTAGGAAACCCTTTGCTCTGTGCACACTTCTTTGCAGGAACTCCCCAACCCCAACCATAGGATAAGAAAAGACTTTGTTTCATTGCATTACTCAGGAGCAAAGCTAAAAATACAGCAAAGATCATGAAATTAAGCAAGATTCTACACTTACATGTAGAATGGAATTTGCATGCATGCATGCTCTGTTGTGTCCAACTCTTTGCAACACTACAAACCGCAACCCACTAGGCTCCTTTGTCTATGGGATTTTCCAAGCAAGAATACTGGAGTGAGTTGCCATTTCCTTCTCCGTGGAATCTTTCTGACCCAGGGATTAAACCTATGTCTCCTGCATTGGCAGGCAGATTCTTCCCCACTAAACCACCAAGGATGCTCCTATAGGATGAAGGATTGTGGGTTATTGGCTTACCATGACCACTTACTGGATGAAAGTGAAAGTGAAAGTCTTTCAGTCGTGTCTGACTCTTTGTGACCCAATGGACTATACACTCCATGGAATTCTCCAGGCCAGAATACTGGAGTGGGTAGCCTTTCCCTTCTCCAGAGGATCTTCCCAACCCAGGGATCAAAGCCAGGTCTCCCGCACTGCAGGTAGATTCTTTGCCAGCTGAGCCACCAGGGAAGCCCAAGAATACTGGAGTGGGTAGCCTGTCCCTTCTCCAGGGGATCTTCTTGACCCAGGAATCAAACCTGGGTCTTACCAACTGAGCTACTAGGGAAGCCATGATGAGCTCAATCACAAACCTAGTGCTTTGATTTTTGCCATAGAGGCAAGTCAAGATAAAGCTCTGAATTTCATACCCAACATTACCCACACATACACCTGCATGTCCACAGCAGACAGCACCACATATATTTAAACAGTTACCTCTCCAAGTGCCCACATATTCCTTTCCAGGTCTATGTCTCCTTCATCTTGGGCAGAACAGATCATGTCTAATGCAAGAGTCAAAAGTAGAATATCCATTCTGATGTAAATTATTCCTCACTTTTCTTCAGCATCTGTGAATTTGTTGTTAACTGATAGAAAACCTGACCCCCTGACTTGTTTTTTATAAGAATTGCGTGTTGATATGGCATATTATGACTGGCTTGTATGTACCTGCTTATAAGTCATCTTCAGTCAGTCAGTCAGTTCAGTCGCTCAGTCATGTCCGACTCTTCGCGACCCCATGAATTGCAGCACTCCAGGACTCCCTGTCCATCACCAACTTCCGGAGTTCACTCAGACTCATATCCATCGAGTTGGTGATGCCATCCAGCCATCTCATCCTCTGTCATCCCCTTCTTCTTTTGCCCCCAATCCCTCCCAGCATCCGAGCCTTTTCCAATGAGTCAACTCTTCGCATGAGGTGGCCAAAGTACTGGGGTTTCAGCTTTAGCATCAGTCCTTCCAAAGAACACCCAGGACTGGTCTCCTTTAGAATGGACTGGTTGGATCTCCTTGCAGTCCAAGGGACTCTCAAGAGTCTTCTCCAACACCACACTTCAAAAGCATCAATTCTTCAGTGCTCAGCTTTCTTCACAGTCCAACTCTCACATCCATACATGACCACTGGAAAAACCAGAGCCTTGACTAGACAGACCTTTGTTGGCAAAGTAATGTCTCTGCTTTTTAATATGCTGTCTAGGTTGGTCATAACTTTCTTTCCAAAGAGTAAGCATCTTTTAATTTCATGGCTGCAATCACTATCTGCAGTGATTTTGGAGCCCCCCAAAATAAAGTCTGACACTGTTTCCACTGTTTCCCCATCTATTTCCCATGAAGTGATGGGACCGGATGCCATGATCTTTTGTGAATGTTGAGCTTTAAGCCAACTTTTTTGCTCTCCTCTTTCACTTTCATAAAGAGGCTTTTGAGTTCCTCTTCACTTTCTGCCATAAGGGTGGTATCATCTGCATATCTGAGGTTATTGATATTTCTCCCAGAAAACCTGATTCCAGCTTGTACTTCTTCCAGCCCAGCGTTTCTCATGATGAACTCTATATAAATTAAATAAGCAGGGTGACAATATACATCCTTGACGTACTCCTTTTCCTATTTGCAACCAGTCTGTTGTTCCATGTCCAGTTCTGTTGTATATAGGTTTCTCAAGGGGCAGGTCAGGTGGCCTGGTATTCTCATCTCTTTCAGAATTTTCCAGTTTATTGTGATCCACACAGTCAAAGGCTTTGGCATAGTCAATAAAGCAGAAATAGATGTTTTTCTGGAACTCT
>SJYC01116169.1:0-43195 GCA_006408675.1 Madoqua kirkii
GTCCCAAAGCCTTGAGCAGGTCGGCGCCAGCAGGAAAACAGAATGTCCTTTGGGCGGTTTGGTCAGTCTCAAGGGTCACTGTGACTTTATTCTTTGTTTGCGAGGTCAGCATCATGAGCCATTTCTACCATGAGCTCCCTTGGAAGCCTCATCATTCCAGCCTTTTTGATTGAGGATCAGGGCTGAAGGTCAGTCTTCCCTCACTGCTTCCTTCGGGACAGCAGCATTGTGGGGGGCAGGAGGAGATGAGAAAAACCTGGAATGCGGGTCAAGAGAATGTGTGTGGGGTCAAAGTTTTCGGTAATTTGATCAAGATGGAAGTAGCTCATTTGATAGTTCAGTTGGTGAAGGCTTGTAAGCGGTCCTGAAGACATTTTGCAAAAGACGCATTAAAAATGGGCCAAAAGTTAGAATAAGGGTAAGTAGAATGAGAAGGTCTAGAAAAGGTGGGATCCAGGGCATCCAATTTCAATTCCGCCGCCAATTTTCCCATGAATTACTGAGACGTGGACGTGTTCTCGAGGCCCTGTTTGTCACAGTTCTTGCTGCTTCCTTTGCAACATCCAGTTTGTTGGTGTAGAAGCAGCAGGCTTCCTCCAAAAATAGACATAGGCCTCCTGTTTCTGCTGTGAGGAGGTCTAACCCTGTTCTGTTTAGAGGACCCTGTATGCCAGGGGAGCTAACTGGTTTGGGGTAGTGATGAGGCTAGTAGCTGTTTCTTCTAGGCTCCCAGTGAGGTCTTTAGAAAGGCTTTGGTGGTAATTTAAAGAGGTTGTGCGTCCAGCGGTCCCTGTCCCAATCCTTTCTGTTTCCAGTGACTATTCCTAAACTGATCAATAGAGGAATGAATTGAATTGCCCGTCTGGGTCGGTTATGAGTTAGTGGGATAGGGAGCATCTGATTGTTAGGAGCACTAGAAATATCTGGGGCAGATACACCAGGGTGCATGTTCCTGTCAGTTAGTGGAGGACATAAACAGGTGCTGGTTCCACATAAGAAAAATATTCCAGGAGTAAGAAGACCACAGCCAAAATCAATAGCAAATAGGAGTCTTTCTTGGGAACTCGAGAGGAGCCTCTGAGACAGGCAGTGACCTCGGCCAGTGTGGCCCCTACAAGAGGAGTATTTACACCACAGGCAGAAGGGAGCCCCCCTGAGAAAGTGAGAGAATGTCCTGGAGTTCCTGAGACATGACAGATCAGCCTGAAGGGAAAGAGATGTGTGAAGTGTGATTACAGAGGTGTGATGGTATAGTTCCTAGTTGGGAGGTAAGAATTGTTTACAGAGTTTTGTCTGGAAACAGAAAGGAGCCTGTTGTAGACAAATATCAGAGGTGGTGGGTGTTAAGGAGCAATAACCAGGCTTGGATAGTAATAGAGGCTTTGAATTTTGACAGAAGGTGTTTCCCAGGAATAGGCGTGGGGCATTTTGGGAGTATGAGAAAAGAATGGGAAAATGGGGTATCTTGAAGTGTGTAAGGTAGAAGCTTGGTTATTCATGGCACAGATATTAAACCATCAACCCCCATAACAGAAACCTAGGACATCTTGGTGTTTCCAGAGTCGGCAGGCATAGCAGAGTAAGTGGCCCCTGAGTAGAGAAAAGAGATCGGCTTACCTGCCACTGTGAGAGTTACTCTGGGCTCCTTAGACGTGATGATGATCAGGGTCTGGAGACCTGGGCACCTTCAGTCTTCAGCGGCTGAAGGAAGAGGAGGCTGGGCAGAGCTGGGTCGGGGGACTCCTGCTCGGGACCAGGAGGGGATGTCCGGATCCCTGGAGGGGGATTAGGGCAGTCGACCTTCCAATATCCCTTTATTCCACGGCTCGGACACAGACCTGGAAGGGGCCTCGGCTTTCGGCACGAGTGGGCCCAGTGGCCTCCTTTTGCCACGTTTGAAGAGAGGCCCAGGTGGCTTCCTGTCTTTGTTGGTTGATGGAGGTTTGGCCAGGTGGGGCAATTGCTAAAAGGTGGTTATTGGCCTGATTCTAAAGTGTCTTCTCTAGCTTTGCCTGTTTTTCCTGGTTATTGAAAATCTTAAAGGCTAAATTTAAAAGGTCTCATTGAGGGGTCTGAATGGCTTCTACGTTGTTTAATTTCTTTCGGATGTCTGGGGACAACTGGGCAATAAAATGGGTGTTAAGGACAATAGTGTCCTCTGTTGAAGCGGAGTCTAATCTTCGATATTTTTGTAAATGGCAACCCACTCCAGTATTCTTGCCTGGAGAATCCGATGCACAGAGGAGCCTGGTGGGCTACAGTCCATGGGGTCACAAATCATCGGACACGACTGAGTGACTTCTCTTTTTTTTTTTTGTCTGTTAACCTAGCTAGAAATTGTTCCCCAGTTATTGTCTAAGTCCTTGAGTGATCAGCTGGGGCTTATCAAAGTTGATGGGTTTATGCCCTGCCTTTTGAAGGCCCACAATGAGATAAGCAACCCTATGATTACAGGCTGCTTGGCCAGGTCTCCCTACCTGATGATCCCAGTTGGGGTCATCTCAGGGGACAGCCGTGGCCCCTAAGGGCTTAGTGTCATCTGTCCTGTGTGTCTCATCGGCATGCCCCAGAGAGGCTGTCCATCCTCGTTCCTTCTCTTCTGGGAGAAGAGTGGAGGAAAGGATGATGTAAATATCATGCCAGGTTAAGTTGTAAGACTGGGTAGGATCCTTGAATTCTTTTAAAATAATTATCCAGGTCTGAAGAGAAGGAGCCAAGCAGCTTTTGAGAGATTGATCGGTGGGGGAGAATGGGATGTGAAACCAAACAAGGCTTTCTGCCCCAGCTGCTTCCCATAAAGGGAGGAGTGGAGCATGGTCCTGCTGCGAAGTTTCCTGTTTCAAAGTTGTTGTTCGCGACCAGGTAGGGGGAGGATCTAGGGAGGTCGAGGTAGAGCCTTGGGACCCTGGGGGCAGAGAGTGGGGCTGAGGTCTCAGAGCTTGCCTCCCACAGACTGGGGAGTGTGGCTGGGAGCCGTGGCAGTGGCCTGTGCTTGAGAAGGAGGGAGGGAGGAGGGGTCGTCAGGTTGGAAGTTGTGAAACTGTATCTGGAGGCTGCAAGGGGATTGGGACTGGATCTGGAGGCTGCAAGGGGATTGTTAGTGCTAGGGAGTGGGCTTCCCTGGTGGCTCAGCGGTTAAAGCATCTGCCTCCAATGTGGGAGACCTGAGTTCAATTCCTGGGTAGGTAAGATACCCTGGATGAAGGAAATGGTAACTCACTCCAGTATTCTCGCCTAGGGAATCCCATGGACTGTAGCCTACCAGGGACATGACTGAGCGACTGTCTCTTTCACTTTCAGAGAATGGGCTGTGGGCAGAAGGGTCAAAGGAGGAAATAAAGTGTGAACAGGGATGGGTCCAGTAGAGTATTGAGCATTATAATCGGGAGTTCCATTTTCTGGCCACTGGGACCTGTTATCAAGTCTGCATTGCGGCCAGACAGTGCTAGAAGAGTAAGTAATTCTTTTTGATCTTATCTCCCCTTGGAGCCCAAGGCTTTTAGGTTTCCGAGAAGCCATCCTAGATTTTGCGGTCTGGAATTGAGAATTTCCCATTGCAGCCCAACAGAAAGGGTAGACATGGGCACCAGGAAGCGAGCAGAAAGGCCCGAGAGAAAAGGCATTCCTCGTTCTCAAGACCTTCTCAAAGAGTAATAGAATAGTCGGCTTGAAAATGGGCATCCCCTACTTCAAAGTCAGATGAGGCACAAGGCAGAGAGGCCGAAGACCGTGGAGATCCTCCCGCCTAGAGGATGGGATTTCACTCATCCTTGTAACTGATGGATGAAATGTGGGCCGGTGTGGGTGTGTGGACGTCAGTCCAGCAAGGCATATGGAGAGTCCCGGTCCAGGGCTCGTCTGTTTCTCCGCAAGGTCCAAGGGAGGGGAGAGTCCTGGTCCAGTCTGTTTCTCGGCAAGGTCCAAGGGAGGGGATCACCGCAGGTGGGCTTGTGAGAGGAGCCCACCCAGTTGAGGTGGATCTTCCCTCCCCGGTTGACACCCAAATGCAAAGCGAGTGCAGAGAAAAAGCAAGCCGGGCAGTCAGGCAAGAAAAGGGACATTTATTAGAGGGAAACGAGAGGGTGATTGGCCCTTAAGGAGAACCTGTGTCCTCCCTTTCTGACAGAGTCCTTCTTATACCCCTCCAATGAAAAATTCTTTAAAGGGATGGTTACTTTTTAGCCTGTAGGTGAGTCCTGTGGTCACATAGCCGGAGATCTGGAATCCTGCGGTCTCCTAGGCTTGAGCAAGTAGGCGCCAGCGGGAAAACAGAAGGTCGTTTGGGCAATTTGATCAGTCAAGGGTCACTGTGACTTTATTCTTTGTTTGCGAGGTCAACATCTTGAGCCATTTGAACCAGAGACCCCTCGGAGACCCTATCAATAAGCCAAAATGCCTGCCCCGTACTGAAGGAGGAAAGGAGTGGGGCCCTGACTACACTGATTCTGTTTTAAAGGGAAGGAAACTCCATCTTGCACTCTCCCAGAACTTTGGACTATGTATCTGGTAACCATGGAGATAACATACCAACACCTAGCAAGCCTCCCCAGCGGAGAAGCACCAGACCAGGCTGACCTCGTACCTAGACTCCCCAGAGCCAAAAAGAACGTAATAATCCTCTGTGTAATCAATCACTTTCTGTAGTTCTAATAATGTCCATTGATGAGGGTTACACTGCGTGACTAGATAACCTCTAGAATATGAATCATGACTGTAACCTGTTTGTATCTCTTTCTAACATTTTCCAGAGCAGACTTGAGAAATTTGGGGATGTGGGCTTGGGCATGTACACTTCAGGTATAAAAGGCCGTCGTCACAAAGATCAGTCAGGGTCCTTGGCTGAGGAGGAAACTCTGTCTGGGACCCTCTGGTGCAATAAACTGCCCTCCACTACCCACACTGTCGTTCTCAGTGAGTTTTGCTTCCAGAGGCGTTGGCTATAACATTTGGCGCCTTGGCCGGGAAGCTTCTCACTGTGAGGAGGCAAGTCCCGTTTGGGGCTATTCTGAGTCTTTGTGGCTCGGATCTTCCAGAGGGGGATAGGCGAATCGCCCTTCTGGAAAGATTCCATGTCTCGATGCCTGGATTTTTTACACTAGTGGGTAGTGGACGGCAGCAGGGGAGTTGAGCGCTCAGGGAAGGAGGTTCCCACCTTCCTGATCAACCCCGTGGGCGGAATAGGGGACACACACTGATGGTGAATGTCACAAAGGAGGTGGTGTCTGGGCCGTCTTGGGGTGAATTATTACCAGGCAACTGAGAGAGGGCTTTGGGGGAAGAAACTTGGTCTTTGCTTGTATTCTGCCCTCCCCGAGGAGGTGTCCCTTCTGCTGTGGAATTCTTGATCTCCTCAGGGTTGTCAGGCTAGAAGGACGGGGATACACAAGCAAATACGAATTGGCCTTTCCAGAGATGGCCTGGGATGTGGAATACTTAATCCCTCTATGTTTTCATCCGCACCCGATCAAACCCACCAAGGCAGAACCGACTTTCAAAATCAGAGGAGAACCAGTCTTCGGCCACGTGGTGTTCTGGTTCGGCCAGGTCGGCCAGCATGTGAAGACACGCCTTCTCCCTCTGGGATCTGGCAGGTAAGGCTCTTCTCACCCCAATTAAGGAGGCAGAATGGCAATTTAAATGTTTCATTGAGTGGAGATAGAACGAAAAGGGAAGAAAGAAGAAGATCCAAGGAGGTAAGCAAAATGGGAGGAAGTGAATCTGAGGCAACTGTAGTGGAGTGCATGATTGAGAATTTTAAGAAGTGATTTGGAGGAGATTATGAGATGAAGATGACGTCTCACGAGCTCCCTGTACTCTGTGAGATTGCAGGGCGCGCTATTGGAGTGGGATGGCCACCAGAGGGCGCCATGGACTTAAATACAGTAAATACAGTCTGTGGCGGAGAGCCAGGACACCCGGATCAATATCCCCATATTGAATCACGGTTACGGCTAGCTCAAGATCCTCCCCGTTGGGCAAGATGCTCTATTCAGAAATGGAAGGGAAAAATATTCAAAGCACAATAATTGATTGATGACAAAAAGGAAATTCTACAGGATTGGGACAAGGACGATCTACCCCCTTTCCCCCATGCTGGATGACACGCCTGCCATCTGATGCTCCACTGGGACCGGGGGCCATCTGAACACCCGATCCAGCAGCCGCTGCTCCCCTACCTGCCCCCACCCCCGGAGGTCGTAGAGACGCCACTTCAGCAGGCTCCGATACCAGCTGCCGGAGCCTCTGGTCAAAGTCCACAGGATTCAGCCCCAGCCGAACCTCCTGGTGTACCTGCCTCTCCCGCTGAGTACTGACAGAAAGGGGAAAGGAGACATAGGAGTTAGACAGAGGCTGCGCTCCGCCAAGGAGCCGGGGAAAGGACCCCACTACTGATGTCCCTCAGAGAGCTATAACAGCCCCTGGTTCAGGCCTCATGTAGCCTATTATTACCAGCCATTTTCCTCTATGGACATACTAAATTGTCAAAAACACACTCCAACGTACTGGGAGGAGCCACAGGGCATGATCAGGCTGATGGAGATGATTTTTTGAAGCTACCGTCCTAGGTGGGATGACATAATCCAGCTGCTAGTCTCCCTCGTCAGCACTGAAGAAAGACACAGGGTCCGTACTGAGGCTGGAAAATGGATGAGAGAAATGGCCCCCGAGGGTACTGTGAACTCACGTCAGTGGGCAGAATTAGCCACCCCTGATGGAAGGCCCGATTGGGCCTTCACAGAGGAAGGAAGGGCCCACCTTGAGAGATATCGGCATCTATTTCACAAGGTCTCAAGAGGGGGACCCCTGCAAACCTATAAATATGGCAAAACCTACCGAAGTAGTCCAAAAGGAGACTGAAACACCTACTGAGCTTTACGAAATATTGCGAGACCTATAGACTTCATACACCAATAGATCCAGAGGCAGCTGGGTCTCAAACTGTGATAAATACAGCCTCTGTATCTCAAGCCCACCCTGATATTAGACGCAAGCTCCAAAAGGGAGACGGAGTGTTAGCCATGACCAGCTCACAGATAATTGAGAATGCTGGTAAGGTGTTCAGAAACAGAGACTCGGAGGCAGAAAAAGCAGGCTGAGAAAAACAACGGAGGAAGATAACAAGACAACAGAACAGAGGATCAAGGGAAGGCCCCTCCCTGGGCCTTCCCCAAAACCTCCACCCCCTCTAAAGCCTCCTTCAAGGAAGCCCAGGACCACCCTGCAACCAAATCAATGCACCTGATGATAGGGCTTTGGCCATTGGAAAAATGAATGCCCCCAGAATAGCGGGGGAGGGAAGAGGGGGGAAGAACTGGCATCAGCTGTTACAGGGCTGGCTGGACTAGAAACTGAAAAGGGATAGGGGGGCTCAAAGACAAAAGGTCCCCAAGGGCCCATGGTATAATTGAAAGTCGGGGACCAAATTATTGACGTTATGGTGGGTACTGGAGCAGAAATGTCAGCAGTGACCAAACCGGTGACTCCTCTCTCAGAGAAGGCCACGGCTCTAGGAGGAGTAACTGGGGTAAAGTTGATCAGACCATTCCACCTACCCCGGAAATGCCAGATGGGGAGCCATCAAGGGACTCATGAATTCCTGTATATTCCTGAACGCCTGTTGGGAAGAGACTTTCTAAATTGGGGGCACAAGTGACCTTTTCCTCCCAAGAAAGACCCACTTAGGGCTCAACCACCTATTTACTCTCCCTCTCGGTAACCCCTCAAGATGAATGGAAGTGGCATAACCCTCCGGAAGGGAAGCCAGATGGGTTAGAGGATCAGAGAGAGAGAGACTAATCCAACAGTTCCCTGAGGCTTGGGCAGAAGATAACCTCCCCCTAACCCCTGGACTCACCAAACGTCAAGCTCCCGTTAAAATAGAACTCACCCGGTGCCATACCAGTGAGAAAACATCAGTACTCACTACTGCTGGAGGCCTGAGTTGGCATCCTGCGCCATATAAATAAACTACGGCAGGCAGGCATCCTGACTGAATGCCAGTCAGCCTGGAACACACCGATCCAGCCAGGTAAGAAGGAAGAGGGCTGTGCACGACCTCAGGCTGGTCAACCAAACAGCCATAACTCCACTCCACAGTTCCTAGCCCCTACAGCTTGCCAGCCTTCTCCCACCAAGTGCTAGTATCTATACTTGCCTAGATCTGAAGGACGAATTTTTTTTTCTGTATCCACATTGCTCCAGTTCAGTTCAGTTCAGTCCAGTCGCTCAGTCGTGTCTGACGCTTTGTGACCCGATGAACTGCAGCACGCCAGGCCTCCCTGTCCATCACCAACTCCCAGAGTTCACTCAAACTCATGTCCATTGAGTCGGTGGTGCCATCCAACCATCTCACCCTTTGTCATCCCTTTCTCCTCCTGCCTCCAGTCTTTCCCAGCATCAGAGTCTTTTCCAATGAGTCAGCTCTTCGCATCAGGTGGCCAAAACATTGGAGTTTCAGCTTCAACATCAGTCCTTCCAATGAACACCCAGGACTGATCTCCTTTAGGATGGACTGCTTGGATCGCCTTGCTGTCCAAGGGACTCTCAAGAGTCTTCTCCAACACCACAGTTCAAAAGCACCAACTTTTCTGCACCCAGCTTTCTTTATCGTCCAACTGTCACATCCATACATGACTCCTGGAAAAATATATGACTATCGCTCTGGTATTTCAACCCATTTTTGCTTTTGAATGGGAAGATCCAGCAGAGGGCACTAAACAACAGCTTACTTGGACTCACCTCCCACAAGGATTTCAGAAGTCCCTGACCATTTTCGGGAAGCCTTGGCTTCTGAACTCATTCCGGCCAGAACCGTTTAGATGCTGGCTGCTTCAGTATGGGAATGCCTTGCTGTTGGCTGCTGAGAATAAAGAGGACTGCTGGGGAGGAATGAAGGCTTTGCTAGAGACGATGATGGTGAAAGGTTGTTGTTGAATCACGACGCCAGAATTCTTGGCCCCGGAGAAGAATTTAATCTGGGGCCAGAGACGAGGCTTGATTGCTCAGAGCATTTGTGTAATAAAGTTTTATTAAAGTATAAAGGAAACAGAGAAAGTTTTTGACATAGGCATCAGAAGTGGACAGAAAGAGTACCCCCCTTCTGGATGTTATATAGTCACAAGCAGCCTATTAATGAAAGAAAGGAATGTCTCAAAACTCAGAATGGCACCAGGCCCCTCACGCATAAGATGTATTTTGAGATCATCTTGGCACCAAATGGTTTACTTTGGGCCATAAAATGATTAACTTGAATCTTGAAGAAGGGCAGATCACCATACAGATAGTTTCATTTACAGAGACTAGAGGAACAATATTGGGGTATAACATACTGGTTTATCAAGTAGGTTCTGAGCCCAAAAGGCAAACCCACTTGAAGACAGAGTTTGGGGTAAATGTATAGTACATTAGCATAGCTTAAGAGAAACATTTCCATAAGAAAAAGGCATTGGTTAACTTCAGGTGAAATCAGGTGTCACTATGGCAACACAGAATTTTAAGAGAAACCTCTTTTTAAATTTGTATAGAGCAGGAAAAAATATTGCTAGTTTGTTTCCTCCTGCTGATTAAGTGAGATAAATATGTCTTGACACTTGCTGGCTGTTTCCTCCGGTTGGAGACCCTTGGCCTTCCTGCCTGTTACCCTCTCAATGGAAGCAGGCTACCAAGTCTCCAGGAAAAGGGCATAGATCTACAAGGAAGGGGTAAGATATTTGGGGGTTGTCCTGAGAAAGGGCACCAGTCTAGGAAAGACGTAGTCTTGAGAATCCCACAACCAAAAACCCTGCGACAGGTCCGAGATGTTTTGGAGGCCACTGGGTCCTGTAGAATTTGGATCCCAGGATACTCTCAGATGGCCCAGCCCTTATAGGAACTCCTAGCAGGGCCGGAAGGGGAGTCACTAAATTGGACAGAGGGGCAATAACAAGCCTTTGAAAAGTTAAAATTGGCTATTACATCGGCACCTGTGTAGGGTCTGCCAGAACTTTCTGAGCCATTCACTGTTTATGTAACTGAAAAGGAAGCGTGGCTATGGGAGTGTTAATCTAGACTGTGGGGACATGAGACAGACCGGTGTCCTATCTCTCAAAACGGCTGGACAGCGTTGCTGCTGGGTGGCCTGGGTGCTTACGGGCGATTGCTGTGGTTGCCTTACTGGTCTGAGAAGCGACAAACTGACTTTGGTCCAAAACTTAACTGTAAGAGTCCCCCATGAGGTCAACGGTCTCCTACTGGTATAGCCATGCATTCCGGGAAACAAACTCACTCAGAAGGACAGTGCAGATAGCAGAGTGCAGTTTATTGCACCAGCAGGCCCAAGGCAGAGTCTCCTCGTGGCCAAGGACCCCACCAGTTTCTGTGAAAACCTTATATACCCGAAGTGTATAAGGTTCCCTGAAACTAGTCTGAACAAAAGAAAAAGAAAGTGAAGGAATTAGGTTAAAATTTTAAGTCTTCTGTGTTCTAAAACCCCAGAGGCAGGCCATACCTAATGGAAAATAACCTTCCCCTCATCTGGTGACTCATGGCCTCCTGATCCTTGAAAGAAAACAAACAAACAAACAAAAACCCTCTATAGTGGTAAGTTTTCCTATTAATCCTTAACTGATGACTTACAGCCTAGTTTCCTGGCAAGAGATCCCCCGGTGATGTATTTTCTGTTAAAACTTTTTCCGGGTAGCTGTTTTTCTGAAGACTGACCAACCACCACGGGGTGGTCAGCCAGCCGTTTCGACCCGATTACCTGCAGACCTATCCCCTTAAAGGTTAAGCCTTGCCCACCAATCAAACGTCCTCACCCCACCTGTACCTACCCATGGCCCCCAATCACATTGTTTTCCATGTCCTAACCTTACTCCCGCCTACTTGTGATTTTTCTGTAAAAAAAATCCTTAGTGACCAGCGTTCTGGGTTCACTCCTACCGAGAAGTTCGAACCCCGGTGTGCCGGTTCAATAAACACTCTTGCTGATTGCATCGAAATCCGGGTCTTGGTGATCTGTGAATCGACAGTTCCGGTGATTAGGCCTTCTCCAGGTCTAACAAAAGATACAATCAAAGTTAACCCGTGACATATGCCTTAAGCCTAGGTAGTTAAGAGTGAGCAGTTATGGATAGGCTTGTGGTCATACCCCAGTAAGCATAATAGAATGTTTGATTCTATCTGGTTACACAGATAATTAGGGTATTCTTTAAGGCGATGGAGAGCCCTGGGGCTCTTCTTTCTGGGGGCCTGGTTTTCCAGTTGGTATGTCATTTCCATAGATACTGGGCATGCAGCTCAGAGTCCACAGCCCTGCCCAAAATGGAGTCCTGCTTTCAAGAGAAAGTCCGTTCTGTTTTCTCCTTCACTACAAGTGGGGGGGTCCCCACAAATGGTTATCAACGTCCCGGATTACCCAGCACCAGAGACTTTTATGAGAGAACCCCCACGTTACTATTGACCTCTGTCAGGCCTTAAATCCGGCTACTCTCCTTCCTGTGGGCAAAGGTGGACCTTCACATAACCGTGAGGCAATCCTGGAAGGTTATGCTTCCAGACCTGACCTGAGAGACCAGCCAGTCCTGGACCCAGACTGGGCCCCGGACGCCGATGGCACCGGGCTGGTGAAACAAGGACAGCAGCTGTCGGGGTGCGCGGTAGTCACAGAGAAGACCACAGCCGAGGCTGGCTCTCAGCCATCCCGCTGGTCTGCTCAACGGGTCGAATTACGGGCTCTAATTCAGGCCTTCCAGTTGTCGAAAGGTAAGACAGACATTTACACTGACCCCAGGTATGCCACTGCTCCTCTGCGTGTGCCTGGGGCCCTATACACAGAGAGACGGCCCTTGACAGCTAGCAGAAAGACATTAAAAACAAGGAAGAAATCTTGACCCTACTAGATGCTGTATGGGAACCTGAAAAAATACCACTGATACATTGCCGGGGTCACCAAAAAGAGGATGGCCCACAACTGGGAAACCGGCTGGCAGACAGAGCCGCAAAACGAGCGGCAGAGGAATTTGGAGGCGCGGGGGGCGGGATTGGTAAGACTTTTGTGTTTAACAACTCTCCCACAGCATAGCCCGGCCCAGGACCAGCTGTCTGAAACAGAAAGGGCCACCAAGAATGAAAGGGGTCGGTGGGAACTGCCAGATGGCAGGTTGCTAGTTCCCAAGGCACTGGCCGCTTCATCAGTGTCTCCGGTAGCAGACTACCCACTTGAGATGTGACAAAATGGAAAAGTTAATTCAGAAATATTTCTTAATACCACGCTTTCTTCCCTGTGTAAAATGGAATCCCAGAACTGTTCTGCTTGCACACAGGTCAATGCTGCCCCGGACATAAACAGAAAACTCCAGGAATACAGTTAAATAGCATTCTGCCATTTGAACATTCAGAAGTGGACGTTACTAACATGAAACCCTGCAGACACTATCGTTATTTACTGGTCAAGGTATGTACCTTCCCAGGACGGGTGGAGGCCTTCCCCACCCGAACTGAAAAAGCAAATGAAGTGGCTCGCTGTCTGATTCGAGAAATAACCCCCAGATTTGGGTTCCCAACCAGTATAGGATCAGACAACGGCCCTGCTTTCATAGCTGATTTAATTCAACAGGTATGTAAAGCTCTAAATGTCAAAAATTACATACCCCATATTGGCCCCAGAGTTCTGGAATGGTGGCTGGAACTAACCGAACCCTTGAAGAAACACTTTCGAAATGTATCCTAGAGACTGACTGTTCGAGGATGGACTTACTTCCAGTGGCCTTGCTCAAAATAAGAGAGAACCTGCATTGCCACGTTTATTCTTATGAAATTGTCTTATGGGAGACCCCCTCCCATAGTAAGACAGGTGTCAGCAAATTTGCCACAAGTAAGAGGACAGGGATTTCGTAGCAAATGGAACAACTACTTAAGGTAATAAGCCGGGGAACTAAGTTTGTCCAAGAAAGAGTGCCATTCCCCCTTGAGAAACAGATTCATGAGTTTGTGCCCGGGGATCAGGTGTGGGTCAAGGACTGGAACCCTGACTCCTTGGCCCCAGAGTGCAAAGGCCCGTACACTGGTGCTCTAACTACGCCTCGGGCAGTTAAAGTTGCAGGTGTCCCTCCCTGGAGGCATCACACAAGGGTGAAGAAGACACTCCACGCAGACCCCAAGGACTCCGAGGGAACTACAAAAAGCGACCCTGCTGATCCCTGTGAAACCAAGACCATCTTAAAAAAGACGAAACAGAAATAAAGCTCTGCAATCACCTTCTGCTACATGGGCTCCCCGGCATCATCCTGAGACTCGCCACAGTTTCAGCACAAGACAACGTTTTCATCTCGTGGGCACATTCCTATGCAGGCTTTGATCACACCTCTAACTGTTGGGTTTGTGGAGCCACGCCTTTGTCAGTGAGGGACCGGACTTCCTTGGTAGGTGTCTCCTCTCCCTAAGGGAGATTTTAGCCCCCTCTGTTCCTTTTTGAGACAATGAGAAATGTTTCTTTCTTTGGTTACTCACAACCTGTCACTTCTTTCTTGGTGTAAACTGGACTCTGATCAGACTGATCAAGGCCATAGGGTGACATCTGAAGTAAATGCAAGCTTTATCACTTAAAAAATAAAAAAGGATGAGAACTCTATGGCCAGTAAAACGGGCCAGTCCATCAGGTACTTCAAAATTTGACCAGATAGGAGACAACTATTTTTGAAGGACTCCAGAACAAAGCCAGCCTATTGTCCCTGCCCCTATCTGTTGAGAGCAAAGGGAACAGAAGATTGGATTTGGTAACCATCCTGTAGATCCAAAAGAATTAAGATATGTGCGGTACTTTTCCTCTGAGTGATGTGAGCAAATATCAGAGGTCATCAATCGCTGGCCAGGCTCAGACTGGAAGAACAACCCTGGGATCCGGTGGGGGCCCGGAACAGTACCCAGTGGGAGTGTGGAATTTGTACCCTCGGCTTCCAGTCTGTTGGGCTGGCCGCTGCACTTTAGGATTTGCCTTTGCTCACGGAAGCATTAAGCCATCCTTACAACAAGCCCCAGTAGATTTGCCTAATTTACATGTGCGGCGGCCAAGGTCCATGTTTCAATGGTATGATTACATAGCTGCTTTGTTCATACCATCTATAGGAACAACAGATATTATGATTAAAGTAGAAGCTCTAACTAACTTCATGAAACAGGCCCTCCTGGACAACGCAAAGGTGAGCCAAGCTGTAAATGAAGAAGAAATACAAACGAGGAAGGCAGTAATTCAAAATCAAATGGCTTTAGGAATCCTTAACGGCTGTTCCAGGAGGGACCTGCACCACAATTCAGGTTGAGAGCTGTGTATATATTCCTGATTTATCTGGCAATGTATCAGCCGCTCTAGCACACATGAAAAACCAGGTCAAAGCTATATCTACCGATAATATTCCTTTTGGGACTTCTGTTTTTTCTGGATAAAGGGCGATTGGTGGAAAACTATATTGGCCATTGTTATAGTGGATCAGGTGATTTTGTTATGCGGACCTTGCATTCTCCAATGTATTGTCAACTTCGTTTCGCTGAGATTGAATTCATTCACCCAAATATATGCTAGAAGACCCAATGGACAATCCATCCCTATGAAGGATGCTCACACTGGAAGCTGAGACCATCAAGAGAGGGGAATGGAGGAGGAAAGGAGAGGGTTGCCTGACTAAACTGACTCTATTTTAAAGGGAAGTGAGGGAGTCAGTTCCTAGGCAGGTTGATAAGAAGTCTAGGGGTCCCCAAGGAGAGAGGGGTCTGGAATTCTCAAAGAGGAAGAAAGGGCAAACTTTTTTTTTCTTCTCTACATTCCTTAGGATTATATAACAACAATGTATTCTGCCTGAGGACAGTCTCTGGATTAAACCTTCTGGCTAATTCTGTTATGTTAAAATGTAAATTATGGGAGTAGGTCTGGTGAGGTCTTTACAACCTCCAGACATTCTTTAGATTCACTGAAGAGTATATAACTTCATTGCTAACACTAGCAAGCGGGTACTCTTTCTGCCCACTTCTGATGCCTATGTCAGAAGCTTTCTCTATCTCCTTTATACTTTAATAAGATGTTGTTACACAAAAGCTCTGAGGGATGAAGCCCTGTCTCTGGCCTCGGATCGAATTCTTCTCCTCCGGAGGCCAAGAATCCCGTCGTCGTGATTCAACAACAACCTTTCAGAAGGAAACTCCATCTTGCACTCGGCAAACTTTGGACTAATTATCTGGTAACCAAGCCTCCCCAGGGGATAAACACCAGACCAGGCTGACCTCTGCCTAGACGTCCAAAGCCAAAAAGAACGCAATAATTCACTATATAATCAGTCACTTTCTATAGTTCTAATAGTGTCCATTGATGTGAGCTATACCGCATGGCTAGATGACCTTTAGAATGTGAATCATGACTGTAACCTCTATGTATCTCTTCCTAACATTTTCCAGAGCAGACTTGAGAAATTTGGGGATGTGGGCTTGGGCATGCACACTTTAAGTATAAAAGGTTGTCACAAAGATTGGTCAAGGGTCCTTGGTTAAGGAGGAAACTGCCTGGGACCCGTCGGTGTAATAAACTGCACTCCACTATCCACGCTGTCATTCTAATTGAGTTTTGCTTCCCAGGGCGTTTGGCTCTAACAATAAGACCTCATGATGTCAACATTTCTTCCATCACTTGTAAAGAATACTTCATCTTGGAGTTTCCCTGGTCGTTTAGTAGTTAGGACTTCAAGCTTCCAATGTTGGGGACATGGATTCAATCCTGGTCAGGGAACTAACATCCTGAAAGCCTTGGGGTGTGGCAAAAAAATTCCCCTTTGTCATAAACAAGTGGATTTCCAGTCATCGCAAACCATCATCCAACAAGCAAGTAGGTCCTAAAAAGATAAAGGGGGCAGGGGAGGAAACGGGGCTCAAGAGGGAGACTGAGGGCCCTCCATTTGGTTTGCCTCTTTCACAGCACAGATTTGTTTGATCCTTTCTAAATTTTTATTTATTTTGGCCACTTGGTGGTGTGATAGCTCCCCGACCAGGGATCAAACTCGAGATGCCTGCAGTGGAAGCGGGGAGTCCTAGCCACTGGATCGCCAAGGAAGTCCCTCCATCAAGCACAGATTTTAAAACCCTCCCTTTCCTAAGGAAGTGCTCACCCTCTCCGGGGGCCACAGGGCGGCGCCGCTGGATTCCAAGCCCGGGAACTTCCTAGTGGGCGGGGAGACGGGGTAGGTGGGGAGGGGGCGGGGACAAGGAGAGCCGGAAGCAGGGAGACCGGTGCGGCTGCTGTGGGTCTCGAGGAAAGGTTCTGCCGGAAATGCAAATCTGCTGAGGGTGGGGTCACTTCCTTGGAGGGAGGATTCCCCGGGAGCCGCTGTGGGTGCAGGTCTGGGGATTCCCTCCTGGCTTCCCTCTACCTCCTTCCCCGCCACACCGTCCACGGTGAGGCGTGGGGATCAGGAAGCAAGTACGAAATGCCCGGGCAGGATAAGAACTTGGTCTTGATCCTTCCTGTGGGGGGGGAGGGGCTCGTTATTTTTATTTATTTATTAATGTCAGCATTCTGGTTTTTTTTTTTTTCCACAGTTCCATTCTTCCCGCCTGCCACCCTGCAAACCTCTGGGACTGGAATGAGCGCTTGCCACCAGCAATCTAGACCCGTCTAGGAGCCGATGGCCGAGGGAAATGGTAATTCTCCCAGGTTGGGACAAGGATCCACGCCCAGGGCGGGGCCGGGTGGCCTTCCGAGGAGTTGGGAGCAGCTGCCTGTAAAAGGCCGGATTCTTTCCAGCTCGGGAGGAAAGGGAAGCCACGAGGACCCCTAAGTGGGCCCTTCACGTTGCCCCAAAGAGAAGGGATCTCCCATCCCTGGGCTGCAGCTTTGCAGGACGCCTCTGTCTGTCCCGGGCGCAGACTGCGTTTGCCGGCTCCGTGTTATTTGAATCCACAAACGTGTCAGAGGGGGTGGGGGTGGGTTGTCTCTTGTGCTGTGGGTGAGCTGCAAAATTCTAGGGACAGTCAGACTGAGAAGATGCGCATTGGGTTCACTGCTCCAGGGCTTCAGGGTTTGAGCTGGGTCCGATTGGCACATTCTTTTTTGCGTGGGTCATGTGACCATCCTTCAGTTCAGTTCAGTCACTCAGTCCTCTCCAACTGTGTGACCCCATGGACTGCAGCTCGAAAGGCCTCCGTGTCCATCACCAATTCCTGGAGTTTACTCAAACTCATGTCCATTGAGTTGATAATGCCATCCAACCATCTCATCCTCTGTCTTCCCTTTCTCCCTCCTTTAATCTTTCCCTGCATCAAGGTCTTTATAAATGACTCAGTTCTTCCCATCAAGTAGCCAAAGTATTGGAGTTTCATCCTCAGCATCAGTCCTTCCACTGAATATTCAGGACTGATTTCCTTTAAGATGGACTTGTTGGATCTCCTTGCTGTCCAAGGGTTTCTGAAGTCTTCTCCAACACCACAGTTCAAAAGCATCAATTCTTCGGCGCTCAGCTTTCTTTATACTCCAACTCTCACATCCATACATGACTACTGGAAAAAACCATAGCCTTCAGTAGACGGAACTTTGTTGGCAAAGTAACGTCTCTGCTTTGTAGTATGCTGTCTAGGTTGGTCATAACTTTTCTTCCAAGAGGCAAGTGTCTTTTAATTTCATGGCTGTAGTCACCATCTGCAGTGATTTGGGAGCCCCCAAAATAAAAGTCTGTCACTCTTTCCACTGTTTCCCCATCAATTTGTCATGAAGTGATAGGACCAGATGCCATAATCTTCGTTTTTTGAATGTTGAGCTTTAAGCCAGCTTTTTCACTCTGCTCTTTCACTTTCATCAAGAGGCTATTTAGTTCTTTGCTTTCTGCTATAAGTGAGGTGTCATCTGCATATCTAAGGTTATTGATATTTCTCCCAGCAATCTTGATTCCAGCTTGTGCTTCATCCAGTCCAGCATTTCTCAGGATGTACTCTGCATATAAATTAAATAACCAGGGTGAAAATATACAGCTTTGACGTACTCCTTTCCTAATTTGGAACCAATCCATTGTTCTTGTTCCATGTCTGGTTCTAACTGTTGCTTCTTGACCTGTATGCAGATTTCCCAGGAGGCCGGTCTGGTGATCTGATAGTCCGGTCACTTGAAGAATTTTCCAGAGTTTGTTGTGATCCACATAGCCAGAGACTTTCACGTAGTCCGTGAATCAGAAGTAGATGTTTTTCTCAAATTCTCTTGTTTTTTTGATAATCCAGTGGATGTTGGAAATTTGATCTCTGGTTTCTCTGCCTTTTCTAAATCCAGCTTGAACATCTGGAAGTTCTCTGTTCACTGTACTGTTGAAGGCTTGCTTGGAGAATTTTGAGCATTCCTTTGCTAGTGTGTGAGATGAGTACAATGGTGTGGTAGTTTAAACATTCTTTGGCATTGCCTTTCTTTGGGATTGGAATGAAAACTGACCTTTTCCAGTCCTGTGACCACTGCTGAGTTATCCAAATGTGCTGACATATTGAGTGCAGCACTTTCACAGCATCATTTTTTAGGATTTGAAATAGATCAACTGGAATTCCATCACCTCCATTAGCTTTGTTTATAGTGATGCTTCCTCAGGCCCACTTGACTTCACATTCCAGGATGTCTGGCTGTAGGTGAGTGATCACATCATCATGATTATCTGGGTCATTAAGATATCTTTTGTATAGTTCTTCTGTGTATTCTTGCCACCTCTTCTTAATATCTGTTAGGTCCATACCATTTCTGTCCTTTATTGTGCCCATCTTTGCATGAAATGTTCCCTTGATATCTCTAATTTTCTTGAAGAGACCTCTATAGAGTTTCCCATTCTATTGTGTTCCTCTATTTATTTGCACTGATTGCTCAGGGAGGCTTTCTTATCTCTCCTTGCTATTCTCTGGAACTCTGCACTCAGATTGATATATCTCTCCCTTCTTTGCCTTTTGCTTGTCTTCTTTGCTCAGCTATTTGTAGGCCTCCTTGGACAACCATTTTGCCTTTTTGGATTTCTTTTTCTTGGGGATGCTTTTGATCTGAGCCTCCTATACAGTGTTACAAACCTCCGTCTGTAGTTCAGCTATCAAGGAAGCCTTGATTTTTTTTTAGATTTCACATATAAGTGATAAATGGTATATGTTTTTCTCTGCCTGACTACTTTCACTTAGCATAATACCCTCCAGGTCCATCCATGTTGTTGCAGATGGCAACTTTTTTGTCCCGGGCGCAGACTGCGTTTGCCGGCTCCGTGTTATTTGAATCCACAAACGTGTCAGAGGGGGTGGGGGTGGGTTGTCTCTTGTGCTGTGGGTGAGCTGCAAAATTCTAGGGACAGTCAGACTGAGAAGATGCGCATTGGGTTCACTGCTCCAGGGCTTCAGGGTTTGAGCTGGGTCCGATTGGCACATTCTTTTTTGCGTGGGTCATGTGACCATCCTTCAGTTCAGTTCAGTCACTCAGTCCTCTCCAACTGTGTGACCCCATGGACTGCAGCTCGAAAGGCCTCCGTGTCCATCACCAATTCCTGGAGTTTACTCAAACTCATGTCCATTGAGTTGATAATGCCATCCAACCATCTCATCCTCTGTCTTCCCTTTCTCCCTCCTTTAATCTTTCCCTGCATCAAGGTCTTTATAAATGACTCAGTTCTTCCCATCAAGTAGCCAAAGTATTGGAGTTTCATCCTCAGCATCAGTCCTTCCACTGAATATTCAGGACTGATTTCCTTTAAGATGGACTTGTTGGATCTCCTTGCTGTCCAAGGGTTTCTGAAGTCTTCTCCAACACCACAGTTCAAAAGCATCAATTCTTCGGCGCTCAGCTTTCTTTATACTCCAACTCTCACATCCATACATGACTACTGGAAAAAACCATAGCCTTCAGTAGACGGAACTTTGTTGGCAAAGTAACGTCTCTGCTTTGTAGTATGCTGTCTAGGTTGGTCATAACTTTTCTTCCAAGAGGCAAGTGTCTTTTAATTTCATGGCTGTAGTCACCATCTGCAGTGATTTGGGAGCCCCCAAAATAAAAGTCTGTCACTCTTTCCACTGTTTCCCCATCAATTTGTCATGAAGTGATAGGACCAGATGCCATAATCTTCGTTTTTTGAATGTTGAGCTTTAAGCCAGCTTTTTCACTCTGCTCTTTCACTTTCATCAAGAGGCTCTTTAGTTCTTTGCTTTCTGCTATAAGTGAGGTGTCATCTGCATATCTAAGGTTATTGATATTTCTCCCAGCAATCTTGATTCCAGCTTGTGCTTCATCCAGTCCAGCATTTCTCAGGATGTACTCTGCATATAAATTAAATAACCAGGGTGAAAATATACAGCTTTGACGTACTCCTTTCCTAATTTGGAACCAATCCATTGTTCTTGTTCCATGTCTGGTTCTAACTGTTGCTTCTTGACCTGTATGCAGATTTCCCAGGAGGCCGGTCTGGTGATCTGATAGTCCGGTCACTTGAAGAATTTTCCAGAGTTTGTTGTGATCCACATAGCCAGAGACTTTCACGTAGTCCGTGAATCAGAAGTAGATGTTTTTCTCAAATTCTCTTGTTTTTTTGATAATCCAGTGGATGTTGGAAATTTGATCTCTGGTTTCTCTGCCTTTTCTAAATCCAGCTTGAACATCTGGAAGTTCTCTGTTCACTGTACTGTTGAAGGCTTGCTTGGAGAATTTTGAGCATTCCTTTGCTAGTGTGTGAGATGAGTACAATGGTGTGGTAGTTTAAACATTCTTTGGCATTGCCTTTCTTTGGGATTGGAATGAAAACTGACCTTTTCCAGTCCTGTGACCACTGCTGAGTTATCCAAATGTGCTGACATATTGAGTGCAGCACTTTCACAGCATCATTTTTTAGGATTTGAAATAGATCAACTGGAATTCCATCACCTCCATTAGCTTTGTTTATAGTGATGCTTCCTCAGGCCCACTTGACTTCACATTCCAGGATGTCTGGCTGTAGGTGAGTGATCACATCATCATGATTATCTGGGTCATTAAGATATCTTTTGTATAGTTCTTCTGTGTATTCTTGCCACCTCTTCTTAATATCTGTTAGGTCCATACCATTTCTGTCCTTTATTGTGCCCATCTTTGCATGAAATGTTCCCTTGATATCTCTAATTTTCTTGAAGAGACCTCTATAGAGTTTCCCATTCTATTGTGTTCCTCTATTTATTTGCACTGATTGCTCAGGGAGGCTTTCTTATCTCTCCTTGCTATTCTCTGGAACTCTGCACTCAGATTGATATATCTCTCCCTTCTTTGCCTTTTGCTTGTCTTCTTTGCTCAGCTATTTGTAGGCCTCCTTGGACAACCATTTTGCCTTTTTGATTTCTTTTTCTTGGGGATGCTTTTGATCTGAGCCTCCTATACAGTGTTACAAACCTCCGTCTGTAGTTCAGCTATCAAGGAAGCCTTGATTTTTTTTTAGATTTCACATATAAGTGATAAATGGTATATGTTTTTCTCTGCCTGACTACTTTCACTTAGCATAATACCCTCCAGGTCCATCCATGTTGTTGCAGATGGCAACTTTTCATTCTTTTTTATGGCTAAGTAGTATTCCATTATTTTACTTTTATATATAACCTTCCATTTAAATAATTATGTGCATATACCATTTGGAGGTTTCACCAGCATATTTTTGGAGTATAATCTTATGAAGGCAAATGCCAGATCAAGGGATGTCTGCTTATAAAATTTTGGTAAATTGGGCCTAATGTGCCTTCAAATTAGAGTGGGGCAAATTTATAGATGGGCTTCCCAGGTGGCTCAGTGGCAAAGAACCCACCTGCCAATGCAGGAGACATGGGTTCAGTCCCTGTGTCGAGAAGATCCCCTGAAGGAGGAAATGGCAGCCCACTCCAGGATTCATGCATGGGCAATCCCATGGACAGAGAAGCCTTGTGGGCTACAGTGGAGTCACAAAAGAGTCAGACACGACTAAGTGACTAAACCACCACCACCACCCAAATCTATACACAGCTTGCGATGGCCTCTCCTTGGCCTGTAGACACATCACTCCCGTCTGTACATCCCCCACGGCCAGATGACGTGTGTCTTCCCCTTGTGCGTCTGTGTCCAGATTTCTCCTTCTTGTGAAGACAACCAGTCACTGGATTCGCACGCTCCCTACTCTTTTGTGACCTCACCTTAACTTGTTTTCATCTCCCCTCTTTCCAAATCTGGTCAGGTTCACAAGTCTGGGGCTGGGGTGGAGGAGAGGTTGGGCTTTAATATACCTTAGGGCAGGGACCGATGCTGAAGCTGAAACTCCAATATTTTGGCTGCGTGATGTGAAGAACTGACTCATTTGAAAAGACCCTGATTCTGGGAAAGATTGAAGGTGGGAGGAGAAGGGGACAACAGAGGATGAGATGGTTGGATGGCATCACCGACTCAATGGACATGAGTTTGACGAAACTCTGGGAGTTGGTGATGGACAGGGAGGCCTGGTGTGCTACAGTCCATGAGATCACAAAGAGTCAGACCCTACTGAGCAACTGAACTCAACTGAATTCCCTAAGGAGTCCTGATATAAACAGCCGACTCATTGGAAAAGTTCCTGATGCTGGGCAAGATTGAGGGCAGAAGGAGAAGGGGGGATCAAAGGTTGAGTTGGCTGGATGGCATTACTGGGGCAATGGACATGAAGCTGGACAAACTCCAGGAGATGGTGATAGACAGGGAAGGCTGGCGTGCTGCGGTCCATGGGATGCCAAAGGGTCAGACAGGACTGGGTGACTGAAAACAACGGGGAGGGGACAGGATTCACCGAGATGACAGTCCATACCCCACTGAGCCAAAATGGGTGTGTTGTTCAGGACTCGCTGACATTGGAAGACGTGGCTGTGAACTTCACCCGGGAGGAGTGGGCCCTGCTGGACACCGCACAGAGGCAGCTCTACACAGATGTGACCCTGGAGACCTGCGGTCACCTGGCCTATGTGGGTAAGGAGGCCCCTTCCTGCACTTGCTGAGGGACGGGCCCCTTCTGTGCTCCGGAGACTCAACCACTGCCCCCAGGTGGCAGACATAGTTTCCTCCGTGACCCTGGAAGTCTATCCTTTGCTTTCCTTTTTTTTTTTTTAATATTTATTTGTTTGCCTGCGAGAGGTCTTAGTTGCGGCACGCAAGAACTTCATTGCATCATGCCAGATCTTTCGTTCTTTGGTTGCAGAGTGCCAACTCTGTGCTGTGTGGGCTTCGGTAGTCATGGCACCCGGGCTTAGTTACTCCCAAGCACGTAGGATCTTAGTTCCTAGGGATCTAAGGGGACACCAGGGATCGAACCTGTGTCTCCTGCATTGCAAGGCAGATTCTTAACCACTGGACCACCAGGGAAGTCCCAGGAGTGATTTCTTAATAAGGATGAAGCTTTCGAGGTGGAGTGGGGACGGGGGTGGGGGTGGGCAGGGGTAAAATTTTGAAACTAGATGGAGGTGATGGTTGTAAACACTCTGCCAAATGCCAAGCTGAACACTTGGCTAATTTTACGCTGTGTAACTTTCAACTCCTTTTTTTGTTGTTTTTTTAATTCATTTCATCTAAGAGGAAAGCTGAGGCTCATGCATGTATGAGCTTCTTTCGGTATATAGAGAGTATCGTGGGTTTCATCCATCTCCTCAGATGTTCCTTTCTACCCGCCTAGAGGAAGCTCTGTCCCCCCTCTGCCTTAGTCCAGGCTGATAAAAACAAAGTACCATACACCAGGTAGCCCAGACAACAGTTGTTTATTTCTCACATTCTGGAGGCCAAGATAAAGATGGCGGCAGATTCATCTCCTGGGAGGGCCCTTTTGCTGGCTTGCAGACGGCCACTTTCTCACATGGCAAAGAGGGAGAGAGCCCTGGTGTCTCCTCCTCTTCTTTTGAGAACAGTAGCCCCATCTTTGGGTCCTATCACCCTCATGAACTCATCTAAACCTAATTACCTCACAAGGTTCCCACCTGCAAATAGCGTCCTGTTGTGGGATTGGTGGAGAAGGAAATGGCAACCCACTCCAGTATTCTTGCCTGGAGAATCCCATGGACAGAGGATCCTGAACGGGCTACAGTCCACGGGGTTGCAAAGAGTCGGACGCGACTCAGCATGGATCTGTGGTGGTGGTTGTTTAGTCCCTAAGTGATCTCCAATTTTCTTCGACCCCATGGACTGTAGCCCGCCAGGCTCCTCTGTCCATGGCATTTTCTAGGCAAGAGTACTGGAGTGGGGTGCTATTGCCTTCTCCGTGATCTTGGTGTAGGTCCTCACAGTTCTCTCACGCTTGACATTCATGATTGTACCTTCAATCTCACAGAATCATATTTACATATCTGGCTGCACCAGGTCTTAGCTGCAGCAGGCGAGATCTTTAGCTGCGGCATGTGGGACCTAGTTCCCTCACCAGGGATCAAACCTGGGCATCCTTGCATTGGGAGCACCAAGTCTTGGCCACTGGACCATAGAACTGTTTCTTAGCATCTTGCTGTGTGTATTGAACCTCTGATCTTAACCATAGTCAAACTCCTCATACATCCCAAATTCCAATATCTCTCTCTGCTTCTCTGCCTGCCTTCTCTTGCTCTCTCCCTTCTCCCATTTTCCTTACAGAGAGAACATTTGAAAAGAGATCCATGGGCATTCGCCTGGTTTCTCCAGCCCACCTTTCCTTTCCACAAAAACCTGACTTTTGCACTGCTTCATTTCAGATTCGGTGACTCTACATCAAACCAAAGACTTGACCCCTCGGCAGAACAGCCTTGCTAAAAGGACATTTCAGGGAGTCAGCAGAGCACGTCCGGCGAGCAGTGGTTCCCGACTCTCTGATCTCAGAGAAGACTGGATGTCCCATAGGATAGAGGAGCCCAACAAGCAGAGAGGACGAACACTGAAGCAAGTCACAGCTGCCCATGAGAAAGATGCCTCTCCCGCTGGATTCTGGGACTATCCTGAGACAAGGGACATCTCTAACCCTCGCCAGAAGATTGTGCCATCACAGGGAGATTCCACCAGGAAACATAACCCAAACGTAACTCAGACATTTTGAAACAAATTCTCCTCTTACACAGTAATCAAAAAATCTATATGAACAACGAAGATGACCGAGTCCAGTGGCAGGAAATACCGTGGATTCCACGTACGAGAACTCAGACAGAGCTGAAATCAAAGGCACAGATGGGTCATCAGAATGACCTGCTTCATTTGCAGGCTGAAATGTACATGGGCGTGAGCATCCGTGAATACAGTCCACGTGGGAAAGCCTTAGAGGGAGACATCTCCCTTGGGACACAAGAGATGCCCGTGAAAGAGAAACCTCGTCATTCTCATCAGTGTGAAAACACCTTCCTAAATAAGTCTCTCCCTGTTGGGCAGACCCAACCCTCTGAGGCAGAAACAAATAATGAGAATAATCAGAGTGGGCAGACATTTGTCCCTGTTCCGAGTTCCAATTTGCCCAAGAGAACTTGGATGGGATGGAAAAGCTATAAGTGCAGGGACTGTGGGAAGGGCTTCGTGTGTCAGTCATCCCTTAAGAGACACATGAAAATTCACACTGGAGAGAAGCCCTACGCATGTGAGGATTGTGGGGAAACCTTCAGATATATCTTACACCGTAATAAACATTTGAGAAATCACCACCTGAAGACCTTTGAATGTCCAGAATGTGGGAAACGTTTCAACAGGTCCTCAAAGCTTAAGGAACATATTAGGATTCACACTGGAGAGAAACCCTATAAATGTCAGGAATGTGGGAAAACCTTCAGGAAGTCCTCACATCTTAAGGTGCATACTAGGATTCACACTGGAGAGAAACCCTATAAATGTCAGGAATGTGGGAAAAACTACAGTACTCACTCAAGTCTTAAAGCCCATCTGAAGAGGGTCTGCAGATGAAAGGAATGGGGAGAAGCCTTCATTTATTTTCTCAAAAGTACTGAGTGCAGAAGGACAACATGGTGGAAGGGAGCTCCGTGAATGAACAAAGATGGAAACATCTGAACTCTCAGATCTTTTGGAAATGTAAGATTTCACACTTTTAATTTTTTAAGAGAATATGGGAAAGCCCTCTGTTGTCTCAAAGGTACAGTTCCTGTAAAAACACACTGCAGGACTTCACTAGCAGTCCAGTGGGTAAGACACCACCCTTCCAATGCAGAGGTTTGATCCCTGGTGGGCAGCTAATATCCCACATGCCGTGTCACAGGGCTAAAAAAAACTCACACTGCAGAGGCATCATGGGATTAAGGAATGTAGGGAAAACCTTGCATACTCATTCCTCACTTTACACATGATTCCAAACCCTGGAGAGAGACCCTCTCATCAGTAATAGATCTGAGAAAGCCTTTATTTCCGTCTTCACTTGCAGGGCACAAATGAGTCTTAAGCTCAGTCGTGTCTGACTCTGCGATCCCATGAAGTGTAGCCCTCCAGGCTCCTCTGTCCATGGAATTATTCAGGCCAGACTGCTGGAATAGGTTGCCATTTCCTTTTTGAGGGGATCTTCCCAACTCAGGGATCAAACCTGCGTCTCCTGCATTGCAGGCAGATTCTTTACCATTGAGCCACCGGGGAGGCCCCTAAAGAAACAGGGTAGATGTTCCGATCACTAGCATTATCCATGTCTCCTTCCATTGGAAGCAAAATTCGGTATTTGCCACCATTTCTGATAAAATCCCACAAGAATGCTGACTACCCCTCTACGGACCCTTTCAGCTCTGCCATGTGAGTTTTGAGCTGTAGGAGCTTCATAACATTTCACTGATGCATCACTGCACCATGTAAATCCCTGTTTGAGCTACACTGATTTTAGACTCGAGTTTACTGTGCTCCGTGATGCCATTTCTGTCCATTGATTTGACTGCATTTGGGTCAGAGTATGTGATCTTTGTGGTACTGATAGGAGATACTTGTCTTCACTTTCATTTTGGTCTTGTGATGGGACTAGCTCTGTCATTGCCTGACCACATTCTTCTCATCTTCTTTACTAAAGGGACATAGATTTTTTTTCCAGAGTTAGCACAATGGGATTTCTTTTAACATTGTCTGTTAGGTTTTAGTTCCCTGACCAGGGTCGAACCCACATCCCCTTCAGTGGAAGCTTGAATCTTAACCATGGGACCACCAGGGAAGTCCCTGTGGAATGTTCTTAAATGCATTTCTCAGGACTTTCCTGGTAGGCCCGTGGTTAAGACTGCACTCTGCTGCAAGGGTATGACTCCTGGTCAGAGAAGTAAGATACCACATACCATGCAGCAAAAAAAAAAGAAAGAAAGAAATGCCTTCTCAGATTTTCTCATATCTGATGGTGAATGGAGCTTATTGCCAGTAAGGAGGGAGGTGGTTTGGATTCCTGGAGGGCTGTTGGAAAGGAGAGAATGTTCTTCATTCTCTCCTAACCAGGTCCCCTATTCTCTCTTTCCTTTGTTGCAATCTGGAAATGGGATGATATTCCCTGAGTTAGCTCATGCAACTTGAGGATCATTGAAATGAAGATCATGGTCCCAGTAACATGACCCTCAAATATAAATACACAATTTCTCACTTTTGTATTTGAATGGCATATTTGGGGATGTTTATGGCTGCAGTAGACTGCCTGTCTAGATTTATTCCATAAAGCAAAGCCCTAGTTTGGTTAAGAAGCATTTCAAAGGAGTTTTGTTGTTTGTTTTTTAAGTAGAAGCTATTATTTGTATTTTGTTTTTCGCTGTGCCACACCTGTTGCAGGATCTTAGTTCCCCAGTCAGGGATTGAACTCCTGACCCAGAACATCCCCGACGATTCAGCTGGAAGGCTCTGCACTTCCAATTCAGGGGGCACGCGTTCCATCCCTGGCCTGGTTGGGGACCTCAGATTCCACATGTTGCAGCCAAAAAACCCTCCAGGCCTCCTGCAGTGGAAGCACAGAGTCTTAACCACTGGACTGCTGGGCAGTTCTGGGGAAGGTTTTATAACTCAGAGTTAGAATGATAAAGTTAATATGTGACCAATTTTTTCTAATTCCTCATGTGATTCAAGATGCTGCACATTTCTTTGGTGTTGGGTGGGCTTGTCAGTATTTGAATGGTCAAGCTTTTTCACAGTGTTTTAGACTCCTTACTAACAACATTTTTACTGACTGAGCAAGTTCATAATAAAATATCTGGGGCTTCCCTGGTGGTTCAGTGGTTAAAAATCAGCCTGCAAAAATACAGGAGATACAGGTTCAACCCCTGAACCTGGATAATCCCACAGGCCATGGAACAACTGAGCCCGTGCTCTAGATCCTGGGAGCTGCAACTACTGAAGCCCCAGTGCCCTGAAGCCCATGCTGCACAACGAGAGAAGCCATTTCGGTGAGAAGCCCTTGTGCAGCAAGTAGGGAAAAGCCTTCACAGCAACAAAGACTCAGCACAGCCAAAATTTAAATATATTTTCAAAAATTAAAATAAAATAATGCTACTCTAAACATAGATTCTCAAAGTCTTGGCAGTTTTGTCAATTCTTGTTTAATGTATTTGGAAACATGTTATTAGATACATAAGAAATTGGACATTTTCTTTATTAAAGGTGAGTTTTCTTTATAGTCTATGTTTAACCATCTGCTACGACAGTGATTTTTTTGTTTCTTCATACAGTAAGGGTGAAAGTTTATGTGCTTCTTACCATGAGCTAGTATTTGCATATAGTTCAGTTAAGTCGCTCAGTCCTGTCCAACTCTTCGAGACCCCATGAACCGCAGCACTCCAGGCCTCCCTGTCCATCACCAACTCCTGGAGTTCACCGAAACTCATGGCCACTGAGTTGGTGATGCCATCCAGCCATCTCACCCTCTGTCGTCTCCTCCTCCTGCCTTCAGTCTCCTAACATCAGGGTCTCATCCTGTTTGTTATGTACCACCACTCCTCTCATAAACTTTTAACATTTTTTTTTTTTAATGAATGAGAAAACTAAAGCACAGAAGTTAAGAAAATGGTTAATGTTAAGTGATGTCTTTTTGAGTTTCAAAGCTACCAGTGTTTTCATCGTCAAGCTCAGGGTTCAGAAATGTGTTAATTTTCTGTTACTGCTATTGCTATGTATTTATATAACTTTGTTTTTTGACTACACTGTGCAGCATTTGGGATCTTAATTCCCTGACCGGGTATCAAACCTGTGCGCCCTGCAGTAGAAGCACGGATTCTTAACCATTGGACCACCAGGGAAGTCCCCAAATTAGAATTTTTAACACTGAGTTTAAGGAACACATGGCCCTTCTATGTACTTTACAAACATTAAGTCATTAAATGCTCACAGACAACCCTATGAAGTGGGTGCTATTAGCACCATTTTTAGAGCAGAGGAAACACACAGAGGCTAAGCAAGCTGCCCAAGGTCACACAGCCCCGCTGGGAGCGGGCAAAATTCTAACTCAGGTGTCCTGCGCCAGACTAGGTGGGAAGGCCTCCCTGTTGGGATTTTGTCTGTCCTCCCGCATCCGAGTGTGAACTCTGGGAGGGCCACGTCGTCATCTGGCTCACAGAGGCGTTTAGTGGAAGAAAGAAGACATGAGTGGACCGCCTGCGCCCTGCTCTGCTCACAAATCCTGAAGTGAAGTCACTCGGTCGTGTCCAACTCTTTGCGACCCCATGAACTGTAGCCCGCTCGGAATACTGGAGTGGCTTACCATTTCCTTCTCCAGAGATCTTCCCAACCCAGGGATCTGAGAGGTCGGACATACCTGGACATGCACGGCCATGTTCAGGAGGCTGAGGCAGAAAGCCCCAGAACCCGCCCCCGCCCAGACAGAAACCAGGAGGCGGACCAACATCCTGGATAGGAACTCATGACCTGGCCCAATGGAGGACTGGCACAAAGCCCACCAGCACCAATCAGCAACGTGGCCCCCGCGTTTACCGTAGATGGAAAAAAACCCGGCTTGAACGCTAGCCCGGGCTATAAAACCCTCCTCCCAGCCGCGGTCCCTCTGTTCCAACCCCTGGTAACTCGCTCCCGGGAGTTCTGCCCGAGAGCGAACGCGCAATAAAGGCCTTTTGTTAGCAGTCCCTAGAAGTGGCTTTTCTTCCCGTGGCGTTTCTTACAGCATCGACCTGGGTCTCCTGCATTGCAGGGAGACGCTTTATCCTCTGAGCCACCAGGGAAGCCTGCGGTGAGCGGCACTTCAGAGAAATCCCAGTTCCTTGAGTCAGAACAGAGCAGAACCCACTCACGGCGGGGTACGGGCGCCACCTGGCGGCGGAGTCCTACTAAGACAAAACCAGCTGACCGGGAACGTTTGCTTTGGACGAAGAAATTAATCTGAAAGGGAGTTGATCTCAAGTTTTTGTTGATCGCAAGTTTTGTGTTGTTGGGTTTTTTTTAGAAATGTATTTGGCTACAGCCGAGTCTTACCTGTGACACACGGGAGTTAGTTTCGGAGTGTGGGGTCTACCCCCAGCGTCCCCCATGGGCTCCCCTACATTGGGAGTAGAGTCCTAACCGCTAGACCACCAGGGACGTCCCTGAAATGCCAGTTTTTAAATTTCTTATTCACTATTGAAAGATCTCCGGAGAGGACCTTCCGTCAGGCGGAGACCCGCGTACCCAAAGATCGAGCCGAGACCACGAATCGGATGCAATCAGCAAGAGGTTTATTGGAGGTCACAGGTACCTGGGGCGAACAAGTCCCGAGAGGCTTGCGCGCCTGCCTTCGGGGGGATAAGGGGTTTATATAGGTTCAAGTCAGCAGAAGCGCGCGCGTACAGAAGCGAGAGGCATGGTTACAGGGTTTCCATTGGTTGGTTTGAATCATGCGATGGTCACCCGACGGTTGGAAGTGTGGAAAGTACCTCTGGTCCCGCTTAGGGCGGAGGTGGATTTCTCAGAACTTTCCAGTCCTCATTCTGGGCTGTGTGCCTGACCACAAACGTCCTGCTTGACATTTCATCTAACCACAAGTATCCTGTTTATCACATTACACCGGTTACACTGGCTTATGCAAGGACTTTTTGCAAAATGGCTGATCACAAAATGGCGTTAGTTCTGCTAAGCTGGGGTCTTTCACTATTACATCCCCAGAGCCTAGCACCGTGTGTGGCTCGCTTGCTGTGTCTGCTCTGTGACTGACCCCATGGACTCGTAGCCCACCAGGCTCCTCTGTCCATGGAACTTTCCAAGTAAGAATACTGGAGTGAGTTGCCATTTCTTCCTCCAGGGGATCTTCCCAACCCAGGGATCAAACGCGTGTCTCCTGCCTTGCAAGCAGATTCTTCACCACTAAGCCACCTGGGAAACCCCTGGCACATAGTTAATACTCAGCAAATATTTGTCAAATCAATGGAAGAGATGGGATTTCCCATTATAACATTAATTCAAAAGATCTGGTTTGATACTGTGTGAAGGAATTTTTTAACCAAAAACATTAACTCTGTCCTGTGCAGTAGACTGTGAAAATTAATAATTCAACATCTCCTGTTTCTTATGAATATCACCCAGAAGTGACTTCAACAAAAGTGTTTTCTAGGATGCCCAAACTAGCAACTGTGGTCAGTTTCAGTGACTAGAAGGTTTTCGGCCTGATGGGTTGCCTTGAACATGTGCTGCCCTGCTATTAACATCCTCCCTGTAAACTGCATAAACACGGGTAAGCTTTCTCATCAGATCACAGATAGATCTTTTCCCTCTTCTCATATGCATGATGGGAAATTAACTTCCAACTCTCCAATGGGTTAATTATTTTACAAACAAAACTAGTGAGCCCACGTTTGAGCTAAAATAAAAAACAGTCCTAGGACTGAACTTCCAGAATGGCTGAGAGTGGAAGGTGGCAACCCCTGCTGGCAGCCCAGACTCACACAGGAAGTGATTTCAAAGACTGAACTGTTTTAAATTTTAAAATATTTGCTTAATGTTTTGAGTTGTTTTTTTTTTAACTTTACTTATTTATTTGCTGCGCTGGAGTCTTTGTTGCTTTGCACAGACTTTCTCTAATTGCCTCGAGCGGGGTCTACTCTTCAGTGAGGTGTACAGCTTCTCGGTACTGTGGCTTCCCTTGTTTCGGAGGGTGGGCTCTAGGTGCTCAGGCTCCAGCAGTTGTGGCAAACGAGCTTAATTCCCTGGCAAGCAAGTGGAACCGTCTCAGGCCGGGGATCAAACCCGTGTCCCCTGCACTGGCAGGTGGATTCTTATCCACTGCACCACCAGGAAAGTCCTGTGTTCTTAAAGCATTGTTATAAAGGCTGTGTGTTGAACTGCATTCATGAGAACAAATGTGTGCTGGGTCCCTTATTTTTCTTTCAGACTTTCTTCCTGTTGTCACTAATTATATTCTTGATTATGTTTTGATTAGCACTAATTAAAGACCTGAGAGGCAATTTGGATTTTTTTTTTCTTCCTTGTGCAATTTTGAGGAAACAAGGTTGACATGCTGCTTTCAGCCCTCACTCTTGAGACATGGAGAATTCCAAAATAGAACCTTGAAATTTTTAAAGGTACCCCTGAGAGAGTTTGGCGTTGCTTGTTACTGCAACATAACCCAGCCTATCCTGACTGACTGATACAATTCCCAGTTCTCAGTAGAGCCTGAAATGTGGAAGTCTCAAAAAAAAAAAAAAAAAAAGTGAACAAATGAACAGCAGGGAATAGGAACAGGCTCACATATTTCCCCCTGGGCCAGAGGTAGAAGAGACAGCCAAGCTTTCTCTCACACACACAAATACACTCATAACCAGGCTGGGGTAAAAGTCAGACTCTGGCCTTTATTTCCTACGGTCACAGCTCATGCCAGCCCTGACATCTTTGCCCCCATTCTTCCCCCATAGTCAGTACTGAGGACTCTTGAGGGGAACAAGGAACTACAGAAGCAGGGACATGAGATGCAAGGAGGGCCTGGGAGATGGAGGTGAGGAGAGGGAGTTAGAAATGGGGAAGCTGAACCAGGAGCGGAAGGGGTCATCAGAGAGGTCAGAGCAGAGATGAGAACACAGACATGGGGACAAGACTGGGACACACTGAATTGGAAACCCAGAAACAGGAAATCCGGCAACTGAAAGGGAAGGGTGGGCCAGAAACAGAGGGAGACCAGGAGGCTGATGAGGGAGGAGCTGACAGGAAGAGATACAGAAACGCAGGGAAGCGACTCGAGAGGCAGACCCAGAGAAGGCTCGGCGGGGTGTGGGCTGGGCGCCCTAGTAGTTGCCCTGGGAGTCCTTGCTGGTAGTGGAGGCCTGGCCGGTGCTGGAGGCAGGGCCGGGGCTGGAGGCAGGGCCAGGGCTGGACCCGAGGCCTCCACTCGATTCTGACCCAGGGCCTTTGCTCGCCTCAAAGCTGTCGTGGTCTCTGCTGGACCCCACGTATCCAGTAGACCCCAGGTAGCTGCTAGAGTTGGGGGATCGGAAGGTCACGCGGCCCGGGGTGGAGCCTCGACTGGACATCAGTCCCCCCGTGGTGGCGCTGGTGGAGCCGAAGGTCACGTGACCTGCGCTGGAGTCCCCGAAGGTCACGTGGCCCACGTTGGAGCTGGTGGCACGGCCTCCGCTGGACATCAGGATGCCGCTGGTCTTGTGGCTCATGATGGACCCGGGGACTTGACTGGGCCGGCGGGAGCTGGAGCTGACCTTCTGGGCACTGGAGGTCATGCTCGGGGTGCTCTCCACCTTGACGCCCTCGACCAGCTCCTTTAGGTGCTGCTCCTTTGGCTGCTCGCGGGCCTCCAGCTGCCGGGGAAGTGAGTTAGGGCTTTCGGGGGAGGCCACGTCTGCCCAGCCGGCGCCCCCCGCCACGTCCCGCCCCGCCCCCTGCCGACGCCCCTCCTCACCGCCTTCACCACAGAGCTCAGCAGCTCCTCCTTGCTCAGAGGATAGTCGTCTTTGGCCTCAAAACCGGGGGGGTCCTCCCTGAAGTGGGAGAAAAGGTAGGAAGGGACTCTAAGTCCCTACCCTCGAAAGTTCGATGGCACCTCATTGCAAGGTCCCGAGACCTTCAGCCACACGCCAAGGTCAGAGCGTCTTTGCCCTGTCTGGTCCACCGAGGGCCCCATCACCCATACTGTCCCTCCCAATTCTGCACTCCATGCTGACTTAAAGGCATCCTCTCGTTCCTGCAGTCCCCAGGGTATCCTCCATCCCAGCCCCTGGGTTACGAGCATCCCCGAAGCCCGTCTCTTATCCCACCCCACAACCTGCCCAGTCCTCATCAGCTAGCACAGGGCTTGGCGCTGTGGCAAACAGGCTCTACCAACACTTGAGCTCCTGCTGTGCAGCACAAGGTGCATTTCCAGCTTTCTCCCCATCACCACTGCCATCTCTCCCTGTCTCTCTCCACCTGTCATCCCACCAATCTCATGCCAACCCCACGAAGCAGGCACTTACAGGGGGACTCCGACAGAGGACACCACACACTAAAGTTCACAGATGGGGGAGCTGGGATTCAGACCCAGGGCAACCTGACTCTTGTCCCTCTGCACTGGAAGGAGGAAGGGATGCTGCTGCAGGATGGACGGAGGCATGGATGAAGAATGGATGGATGGATATGGGACAGACAAGGGAATGCACAAGTGGTCCTCCGAATGTCTGTCCGTGGCCAACCCCCGCAGGGCTCCCCGCCTGCTCATCACAGCCTCCCAGAAGAAGCCGGGGCGGAGGCTCACTGGTCTTGAGCTTCTCCAGCTGCTCGCGAAAACTGCGGTAGCGGGCCTCCAAGTCGTCGGCCTCCGAGTGAACATCGTCCACGCGCTGCTGCAACCCGGCCCGCTGCTGCTCCTGCTGCGCTCGCCGGTCCTCCTCGCTGCGGCGCCCGCTCACCAAGGCCTCCTGCATCTGCGGGGGTAGGGGCGCGACGCTGGGCCCAGCTCCGGAGGGACCACAAGGCGGCCAGAGGAGTCGGGGATGGGGAGGGGGCAGGTCTCGCCCACCTCCTTGATCTCCTCCTGCAAGTGCTCCAGCTCTGAGTTCTGCTCATTGATGAAGTTGAACTCCGCGAAGTTCCGCTCCTCCACTGGGGGCCAGTGGGGAAAGGCAGGGTCCAGAGACACAAGAGACGCGCAGGCAGAGACAAACACAGGAGAAAGGGGTCAGAAGGCCCGAGATAGGGGAAGGAGGGACATTCGGGAAGACGGGGAGGAGGCTGTCTCTTATACACATCTCCGCCCCGCCCCCTGCCGACGCCCCTCCTCACCGCCTTCACCACAGAGCTCAGCAGCTCCTCCTTGCTCAGAGGATAGTCGTCTTTGGCCTCAAAACCGGGGGGGTCCTCCCTGAAGTGGGAGAAAAGGTAGGAAGGGACTCTAAGTCCCTACCCTCGAAAGTTCGATGGCACCTCATTGCAAGGTCCCGAGACCTTCAGCCACACGCCAAGGTCAGAGCGTCTTTGCCCTGTCTGGTCCACCGAGGGCCCCATCACCCATACTGTCCCCGCAGACCCTACTCCTCCTGGCTCCCCCAAAGCACCCGCTTCATCTTCTACCACTCCCCACCCTTTTGTCCAAGGAAGTGATGTCAGTCGCTCAGTCGCCATGGACTCTTTGCAACCCCCTGGACTGTAGCCTGCCAAGCTTCTCTCTCCATGGGATTTTCCAGGCAAGAATACTGGAGTGGGTTGCCATTCCCTTCTCCAGGGGATCTTCCCAACCCAAGGATTGAACCTGAGTCTCCTGCATTGCAGGCAGATTCTTTACTATCTGAGCCACCGGGGAAGCCCCCCTAGTCCAGGGGATCCCCCCAAGAACGGCCCCTTCCCACTTCTCGCCTCCATCCCCGGGGCTAGTCCTCCCCAGCCACGCCCTCTGGCCCTCTGGCTCACAGGTTGTCTGGCGGCTGAGGTGGGGCCACCTTCTTAGGAAAATCCTCAGAGCTCTGGCCCAGCACCATGAGGGCAGCGTTGAACATGCTGGTGGAGGTGTAGTTCTGGAGGGTGGAGAATCCAGCTGTCTGTTCAGGTCCATCTTCAAGGCCCCGGCCCCCACACCCCTCCCCCAACCCATACCCTCTGCACCACAACCTGTGTTTCCAGGAAGGCCTGCACCGTCAGGAGCTGCACCAGTCGCTTCTCAATGAGGCTCAGGAAAAGGCTGATGTCCCGGTCTCTCATGTAGGTCTTGACCCCGAGGAGGTCATTGATGAGGGTGCTGTCACACTGGCCTCTGGTGAAGAGGTGCTGGATGTCTGGGGTCAGAGGGGACAGGTGGTCATGGACCCAGTGCCCAGGGGGTGCCAGCCCTCTCCTCCTCTTCAAGACCCTGCTGCCCTGGCTGGGGAGACACCAAACAAGAGTTAAAGATGGAAAAGGACTTGTCCAAGTTCAGACTGCCAGGGGAGGAGGGTTGGCGGGCATCTCGGGGTGCCTGGCCCCCAGGTTCCAGATGACAGAGGACAAAAAGGGAGGGAGGAGCTTCCCTGGTGACGCAGTGGTAAAAAGAATCTGCCGGCCAATGCAGGGGACAGGGGTTCAATCCTGATCCAGCAAGATCCCACATGCCATGGAACAACAAAGAGCCAGGGCCACAATTATTGAGCCTGTGCTCTACAGCCAGGGAGCTGCAATTAATGAGGCCACGTGCCCTATGCTTGTGCTCCGCAACAAGAGAAGCCACCGCAATGAGATGCCTGAGCACCACAACCCCAGGAGTAAAACCTCAGCCTGGCATCCATTTAGGATTTGAGGCTCTTCAGCTCCCACCCACACCCCCTTCCATTCCCCTCTCTGCGCAAACAACCTGCCTTCCTGGAACGCATCTCCAAGCCTGGACCCCACCTGCTGGGAGCTTTCCTCCACTCCAGGGAGCTTTCCTTCACTCCAGGGAGCTTTCCTCCACTCCAGGGTTTGGCTTTCTCATCCTTTGAAATCTGCCTCAAGCATCACTGCTCCCAGGAGACCTCCCCGGTGACACGGTGATCGACAGAGCCAGAGGGGGTTCTGCTGCTGGCACTTGAAATTCTGGCTGTTTTTTCAAGAAGGGGGCCCACTTTTCACTGAGCACTGCCCCCCCCCCCAATTCTGCACTCCATGCTGACTTAAAGGCATCCTCTCGTTCCTGCAGTCCCCAGGGTATCCTCCATCCCAGCCCCTGGGTTACGAGCATCCCCGAAGCCCGTCTCTTATCCCACCCCACAACCTGCCCAGTCCTCATCAGCTAGCACAGGGCTTGGCGCTGTGGCAAACAGGCTCTACCAAGACTTGAGCTCCTGCTGTGCAGCACAAGGTGCATTTCCAGCTTTCTCCCCATCACCACTGCCATCTCTCCCTGTCTCTCTCCACCTGTCATCCCACCAATCTCATGCCAACCCCACGAAGCAGGCACTTACAGGGGGACTCCGACAGAGGACACCACACACTAAAGTTCACAGATGGGGGAGCTGGGATTCAGACCCAGGGCAACCTGACTCTTGTCCCTCTGCACTGGAAGGAGGAAGGGATGCTGCTGCAGGATGGACGGAGGCATGGATGAAGAATGGATGGATGGATATGGGACAGACAGGGAATGCACAAGTGGTCCTCCGAATGTCTGTCCGTGGCCAACCCCCGCAGGGCTCCCCGCCTGCTCATCACAGCCTCCCAGAAGAAGCCGGGGCGGAGGCTCACTGGTCTTGAGCTTCTCCAGCTGCTCGCGAAAACTGCGGTAGCGGGCCTCCAAGTCGTCGGCCTCCGAGTGAACATCGTCCACGCGCTGCTGCAACCCGGCCCGCTGCTGCTCCTGCTGCGCTCGCCGGTCCTCCTCGCTGCGGCGCCCGCTCACCAAGGCCTCCTGCATCTGCGGGGGTAGGGGCGCGACGCTGGGCCCAGCTCCGGAGGGACCACAAGGCGGCCAGAGGAGTCGGGGATGGGGAGGGGGCAGGTCTCGCCCACCTCCTTGATCTCCTCCTGCAAGTGCTCCAGCTCTGAGTTCTGCTCATTGATGAAGTTGAACTCCGCGAAGTTCCGCTCCTCCACTGGGGGCCAGTGGGGAAAGGCAGGGTCCAGAGACACAAGAGACGCGCAGGCAGAGACAAACACAGGAGAAAGGGGTCAGAAGGCCCGAGATAGGGGAAGGAGGGACATTCGGGAAGACGGGGAGGAGGAGCTTGGCGGAGGCAGGGCGGACGGTAAGAGCACAGTGGAGAGGAGCCTGATCCCTGGGCCCTCCAGCGCGGGTGAAAGACCTCCCGGGCCGAAGCGGTGACTGAGACAGAGCACAGTCTGCACTGGATTCCGGGGGCCAGGGCCGCGAGCCTGCCCCTCTCCACCCCCAGGTACTCACGCTCCAGATACTTTTCCACCAGCAAGTCTGGATCGCTCTCCCCGGTCAGCTGGGACAGTTTATTCAGGGCGTCCTCATAGCGCAGCACCAGCTTCTCCTGGGAGGTCTTCCGGAGGCCTTCGGCCACCTCCCGGGCTGGGGGGCGAGGGGACCGTGAGGTCGCCGTTGGGGCGGCCACCAGCGCCCGGTGTGGCCTGGGCCGGGAGGCCGATGGGGAGGGGGCGGCCCCGCAGACCTCCGCCCCGCCCCGCCCCACCCCGCCTATGTGTATAAGAGACAGGTGGAGGCCCCGCCCCACGCTGAGACCTGGGCCCGGCGGCCCCGCCCCTCCTGCTGCCCCGTCTGCGGGGGGCTGAGCTGGCGGCCTCCGGCCTCACCCCGCTGCTCGCGCTTCTCCACGGTGGCGGAATCCGGCTGCCGGTCGCTGTTCTTGAGCTTGAGGAAGTGGTGCAGCTGCTCCAAGTGTGCGATCTGCCGCTGCAAGATCTGCACCTCCGTCTCGTTCTGGGCCACCTCCTTCTCAGCTCTCTCCCGCAGCATGCCTATCTTGGTCTTCGCCTCTTCCCTGGGAGGTATCAGGGGGTGGTTAGACCAGGGTCAAGGAGACAGGTGGAGAAGGCAATGGCAATCCACTCCAGTATTCTTGCCTGGAAAATCCCACGGACAGAGGAGCCTGGTAGGCTGCAGTCCATGGGGTCGCTAAGAGTCGGACACAACTGAGAGACTTCACTTTCACTTTTCACTTTCATGCATTGGAGAAGGCAATGGCAACCCACTCCAGTGTTCTTGCCTGGAGAATCCCAGGGGCGGCGGAGCCTGGTGGGCTGCCGTCTATGGGGTCACACAGAGTCAGACACCACTGAAGCGACTTAGCAGCAGCAGCAGGGAGAAAGGAGGTTGGATTTGGGGTCAGCCTGGGTTTGGAGGGTGAATAGGGCAGGGTTAGCTATCAGCCTGGGGTCCCAGGGATGGGGGAGGTCAGCCTGGAATCACAGAGATGGACAGAGCCAGCCTAGGGTCACAGGATGCGTGGGGTCAGCCTGGGGTCCCAGGGATGGGGTAGAATCAGGTTGTCACAGAAGGCAGAAAACTGTCGAGGTTCCTAGTGGTGGGTCAGGATAGGGTTACGGGGCAGTAGGCGGTGGAGGAGGAGGAGGTGGGTGGGCCGGTTAAGTGACTGATGGTCTTGCCCACAGAGGGGGCACCGCTGCAGTGTCTGTCCGGGGCATCGGGGAAGCCTGGCCGTTATTATGTGGCTGTGGAACAGGAGGCAAGAGGCGATGATGACACAGTTAGAGATGATACTCAGACTCCAAAAGGTGGACCCAGGTGATAAGGTAACTGTGCTGGAGTTTGGGGTGGGGGTGGGGAGTGTGGTTGGAAAGATAAGAAGCTTGGAGCCTGCAAGGCCTCATGTGGGATAGGCACGTGCCATCCCCAGCACTTTAGTGCTCACCCTGTTAGGATGCTGGGACACCTGCTGACTGAAACTCCCCCGGCCTGCTCGGCTGAAGGTGAAGCTTTTAACAGTAGTGCAGCCAACTGTGAACTCAGAGTGCCCCAAGCCTACGTCACAGGTCACAGGATCAAAGGTCAGAGGGTCATCAGGTGGGGAGACCAGCAGCTCAGTCTTCTCAGGTCCCATGGACCAGTCTAATTCCCCTTTCCACGCCTTTGTCAACCTTGGTTGCCTCGATTCAGGGCACAAGCTTCTGGTTCTACTCAAATTCTGCTGAGCCCTCCTTGGTGGGATCCCTCTCCTGGCACCCACCGGGCCCAGCCCTCAGAGACCCCTCTAGGAGCCCCTCAGAGATCAGGACTCACAGTTTCTTCTGTGTCTTGGGCCCCAGGCCTACTGAAGGGCCAGGAAGAGGGAACCCAACTTCCCAAGAGCCAGGCCCTGCAGGATATGTACTAAAGCCGCCCACAGGGGTCCATGAGGTAGATCCCATTATTATTGCCATGTACAATAGAGGAAACGGACATTCAGGGAGGGGAAGTGGCCTGCCCAGGTCACCCAGCCAGGAAACGCTGGTCTGACAAGAAGTGTTGATCCTGACACCTGTCCCTTGCCTTCTAGCTGAAACCACTCTGTCCTTGCACCCAGCTGGGCTGCCCACTGCAGTCAACTAGACAAGTATTGGCAGGGGCCAGATGCTTCTGATGCAAAGACAGGCCAACAGACCATCACCGGTGGGGCTTGGCAGAAAAGACGAGGCAGGCCAGTCAGATTCTCTCCTCAGAATTTACACTGGGAGATGCTAAGAAGGGGACAGCAGGAAGCCAAAGCTAAAAGGATGTATAGAGAGAAGCCACAAGAAGTCATGTTATGAAGGCCAAGTTAGGAAGAAGCCAGAGCTACGCGTGAACAGAAGCCATGAGTTGAGGCTCTGAAGAGGTCGTGGCAGGCCACAGGTAACAAATGACAGCATCAACCACAAAAGGACTTCCCTGGCGGTTCAGCGGCCAAGATTCCATGTGTCCACTGCAGAGGACGCAGGTCTGATTCATGGTCAGTGAACTGAGACCCCACATGCCAGGCAATGTGACCAAAAAGTAAAAATAAATGAGTGTTTTAAAGAAGTATAATTTAAACAACAAACAAAGAATCAGCCATAAAAATGCAGGAAGTTCTGAGAGATGCTACGACACAGGTGAACCTTTGAAAGCATTACACTGAGTGGAAGGAGCCAGACACGGAAGGACACGTCATATCATTCCATTTACATGAAACATAAAAATACACTTAGGGACAGGTAGATGCACAGGTAAATCGTCCAGATGACAAGGAGACTGGTTTCCAGGGGGCTGGAGAAGAGGGGACTAGAGGATGACTGCCTACTGGGCACAGATCTCCTTTTAGGGTATTGGAAACAAATCCTGGTGCACAGCATTATCAATGTATTAAAAGCCTCTGAAAGGTGTACTTTAAACGGTGAACTGTATGTGCATTTTAACTCAAAGCAAGGAAGGAAGAAGGAAAGAAAGAAAGCAAAAAGAGAGAGAAGGAACAAAGAAAGAAAGATTATAGAAACCTTAAGGTAGATTTGGGCTAGAGCCAGTGTCTCATGGAATCACGAACCATGATAAGCAGAAGTCATGGGGTAGAAACAAGATACTGAATAGAAGCTAAGAAACCTCTTGGAGTAAGAGAACAGCACTGAAGCTTAGAAAGGAGTAGAGATGGGATAGGAGAGAGAGAGGGTGGAGCCTCCAAGAGCCCAGAGGCAGGTAGAGACGCCCATCAGCTGAGCGGCGGGGCTTCAGGGTTCCATACAACATGACCCTTTACCTGAAGGTGTCTTGAAAGAATCTCTGTCTCTTTCAACCAATATTGATAAATATCATAGCAAACACCCTCTTCCAACAACACAAGAGAAGACTCTATACATGGACATCACCGGATGGTCATCACCAAAATCAGATTGATTATATTCTTTGCAGCCAAAGATGGAGAAGCTCTATACAGTCAACAAAAACAAGACCAGGAGCTGACTGTGGCTCAGATCATGAACTCCTTATTACCAAATTCAGACTTAAATTGAAGAAAGTGGGGAAAACCACTAGACCATTCAGATATGACTTAAATTAAATCCCTTATGATTATACAGTAGAAGTGGGAAATAGATTTAAGGGCCTAGATCTCATAGATAGAGTGCCTGATGAACTATGGACGGAGGTTCGTGACATTGTACAGGAGACAGGAATCAAGACAATCCCCAAGAAAAAGAAATGCAAAAAAGCAAAATGGCCATCTGAGGCCTTACAAATAGCTGTGAAAAGAAGAGAAGCAAAAAGCAAAGGAGGAAAGGAAAGATACATCCATCTGAATGCAGAGTTCCAAAGAATAGCAAGGAGAGATAAGAAAGCCTTCCTCAGCAATCAATGCAAAGAAATAGAGGAAAACAACAGAATGGGAAAGACTAGAGATCTCTTCAAGAAAATTAGAGATACCAAGGGAAGATTTCATGCAAAGATGGGCTCAATAAAGGACAGAAATGGTCTGGAACTAACAGAAGCAGAAGATATTAAGAAGACATGGCAAGAATACATGGAAGAACTGTACAAAAAAGATCTTCATGACCCAGATAATCACGATAGTGTGATCACTCACCTAGAGCCAGACATCCTGGAATGTGAAGTCAAGTAGGCCTGAGGAAGCCATCACTACAAAAAAAGCTAGTGGAGGTGATGGAATTCCAGTTGAGCGATTTCAAATCCTGAAAGACGATGCTGTGAAAGTGCTTCACTCAATATGTCAGCAAATTTGGAAAACTCAGCAGTGGCCGCAAGTCTGGAAAAGGTCAGTTTTCATTCTAATCCCAAAGAAAGGCAATGCCAAACAATTGACCTCAAATGACCACACAATTGCACTCATCTCACATGTTAGTAAAGTAATGCTCAAAATTCTCCAAGCCAGGCCTCAGCAGTATATGAACCATGAACTTGCAGATATTCAAGCTGGTTTTAGTAAAGGCAGAGGAACCAGAGATCAAATTGCCAACATCCATTGGATCATCGATAAAGCAAGAGAGTTCCAAAAAAAAACCTCATCTATTTCTGCTTTATTGACTATGCCAAAGCCTTTGGCTGTGTGGATCACAATAAACTGTGGAAAATTCTGAAAGAGATGGGAATACCAGACCACCTGACCTGCCTCTTGACAAACCTGTATGTAGGTCAGGAAGTAACAGTTAGAACTGGACATGGAACAACAGACTGGTTCCAGATAGGAAACGGAGTACATCAAGGCTGTATATTGTCACCCTGCCTATTTAACTTATATGTAAAGTACATCATGAGAAACGCTGGACTGGAAGAAGCACAAGCTGGAATCAAGATTGCCGGGAGAAATACCAGTACCCTCAGATATGCAGATGATATACCTTATGGCAGAAAGTGAAGAAGAACTAAAAAGCCTCTTGATGAAAGTGAAAGAGGAGAGTGAAAAAGTTGGCTTAAAGCTCAACATTCAGAAAACAAAGATCATGGCATCCGGTCCCATCACTTCATGACAAATTGATGCGGAAACAGTGTCAGAC